>JAOXJP010193305.1:0-12212 GCA_025762735.1 Platanus orientalis | reverse complement strand
ACAAAGCTGTATCTCAGAATCCTGGCATAGCTGGTGGCCTCATTAGGATGCATTTCCATGATTGCTTTGTTAGGGTACTTATTTTTATCTTTAAATACACTTTGATTTGGACTCTAGAAGATTTATAAGGTGTTTTTTTTCTTAAATAAAGCAATTAATTGTCTCTCCTAAAACCCTAAGGTTGTAGGAGTGCTTAGAGTTAATATACTTATTATATTTCAACAGTTTTTTTTTTTTTGTGGCAGTTGTGGTGTTGGTGGTAGTTGTACTAACCATGTTTGAGATATATTCTTTTCAGGGCTGTGATGCTTCACTGCTACTTGATTCAAAGCCCGGAATTCCATCGGAGAAAGAACATCCGGCTAACAATCCAAGCCTACGAGGTTTCGAGGTGATTGACGAGGCAAAGACCCAACTTGAAGCCCTTTGCCCACAAACTGTTTCATGTTCAGACATCCTAGCCTTCGCTGCTCGTGATAGTGCATTCAAGGTTGGTGGGATAAATTATGCTGTTCCTGCGGGACGCCGTGATGGTTACATCTCTCTCTTAGATGAAGTCACACAAAACCTTCCACCTCCTTCCTTCAATGCCAAGCAACTTGAGGACAACTTTGCCCGAAAAGGGTTGTCTCTTGAGGAGATGGTGACCCTCTCTGGGGCACACTCGATTGGGGTCTCACACTGTTCCTCATTCTTAAACCGTCTTTACTCCTTCAATGCTACCCACCCACAAGATCCTTCCATGGATCCTAACTACGCAGCCTTCCTAAAAACTAAGTGTCCCCCACCATCGAGCAATCGAGCTAGCCAGGATCCGACCGTGCCACTCGACGTTTTTACACCAAATAGGTTGGACAATAAATTCTATAAGGGTTTGAAGAAGCACAAGGGATTATTGACCTCAGACCAGACTCTCTTAAGCAGCCACTCAACTGCATGGATGGTGAGGAAAAATGCAAAACATCTTTCAGCCTGGGCTGACAAATTTGCGGCTGCAATGGTGCATATGGGTTCCATTGATGTTCTCAAAGGTGACCTAGGGGAGATTAGGAAGAATTGTAAGGTTGTGAATTAGGTATATATCTTTAGCTTAACTGCAAAAGCAGGAGAGTATTTATTTGTTATTGTGATTCATTTGTTTGTCATTCAAGTGTAATTAGTTCGTATTATCTATTGGATTTTAAACTTTAAAAGGCTGTTTAATTTCATATTTCTCATTATATCTTGTTTTCTTACTTTCAAAGATGCATTTCATTTCATGAAGCTACATGTATAGATAACCTTCAAGGTTTTAAAAAGTCCCTGTAAGACCTAAAAGCACACTTTCTCATTAGAAAAGTATTACAAGATCGAAAGAACAATTTTAATTTTGGCAACAAATTAGACTAAAGCTATTGGTGCAACTGGCGAAAATGCTTATTTCATACTTTGAAGTTTGCATAGTAAGAAAAAGAAGAATGATTGTATCAACACAGAATAAAGGAGATCATTTAGAGAAGTTAGTTATAGGTATGCATTACTGTTAGAGAGTTATGTTGGATCTGTGAATCCAATAATTGCCAATTAGTCCCTTTAAGTTCACGAACTTTAAAGTCAAGTAAATTTAATTTAATAAATTAAAAACTGAGTGATCCAAGTCATAGAGGTGTCGTTGTCGTGTTTCTTGAAGATAGTCAAGGCCTCCCACTAAAACATGCAAGGGAACATGTGCCAAGCTTCCTTCGGGATACAACTAAGCTCGGAATCAACTCCTATCTCTCATAGGCTTGCACTGCCCAATAGAGACATATGATACCTCCTCATGTAACTCGTTGCCCTTATAAAGTCGGGTGTCCAAGAATGTCCATGAAAATCTAGTTTAAATTTTGTAAAAATTTCAGTAGAGTCTCCCCTTAACAAGTTGTTAAATATATATGATAAACAAGTCAAGAAGACATTGTTTGCATCATCAACCGAAGTTGAGGTTCTTCAAGAGAACACACTTCAATGAGGTGGTTTTACAACCCAATGATGCAAAACAAGAACTCCTCTAGGGAGGTGCTGATCCAAGGGTCAAGAAAAACAAAATGTAAGAAAATAGAAGTGAGAAAAGGGCTCTAAGAGTTGCCTCTTCTCCTTCTTCTTTCTTTTCTTTTCTCATCTTCCTTTCCTTCTTTGGTTTGCTTCTCACGTTCCAAGTGAAGTCTAAATGGGTTTCTCAACCCTTTTATTTGATTTTGGGTTGATTATAGCCTTTGAACCACTCTCACCCACTCCCTTAACATGTCCACTTTCCCATAGATATCAATTTGGGTGACATAGGCCTCCATTCACGAGCTAACCATCAACATAGGCGTCAAGAACATCATTCTAGGCCAATCCACAAAGAAGCCCATTCTTCGCAAGGTGGGCCTTCTCGAGAGTTGGTTCCTTCGTGGTCCGGCTCTTCACAAGGTTCAATTCCTTCGCGGCCTAGTCCTTCATAAGTTGGGTCTTCTCGGTCTAGTTCCCTCACTAGGTCCAGTTCTTCACGAGGTTCAACTCCTTTGCAACCTGGTTCCTTTGCGGGGTTCGATCTTTTGTGGTTCATCTTGGTTTGCTCGCGAGCCAAGTTCTGATCTGGACCGTTGAAAAGGAATTTTGCGATCCTAATGCAACTCGTGACGATGCGCATGTGCGAAGTACAAAGTGCGCCTTAAGCGCCCTTACACCCAAGCCCTTGCCCTTGCCCGTACCCGTGTGCATGCGCAAGGTGCCATGTACCTTGCTACACTATAACAAGCTTAGAGAGAGAGGGCTCTCTCAACATACACAAGGTAAAGGAGAGTGTTTACTTTTAAAATGCAAAAAAAAAGGTTTTTACCGATGTGGGACTAAAGAATAGAAAGAGAAATTTTGAAAATGTTAAAACAGGGGGAGCATTTAATGTTATTCATTTCCAAAAATGAGTCGTTAACGCTCTTCGTTTTCAACAAGTTATGCTATAAGATGGAATATGTAACATATTGTAATTGTATCAGTTATAAATGAGTTTATTAATAGATTTCTCTTTCTAATCTTCCTCGTTCTTCTGCCCTTTCTTCATCTTCTCTATTCATCTATTCTTCTCCACTCTAAATTTCATCAAAATATATATGTTCACATGGTATCAAAGTATGAAGAGACTAGCGTCAATATTTGATCGTGATTCTCTACATTTGCATCTGATCATGGTTTTCCAGCAACTGCTCTTTATGTGGACTAGATCGAATTATGTCTACTGATTTGTTGAGTGATAGTCACAAACAATCAAATGGCTACCTCAATTACAGATAAGAATTCTTCTTTCTCTACTTCACTTTCCTCCTCTACTTCATATGCTATAGATGTGTTTTCTTCAAGTTCCATTCAACCATTCATTTCGAATATTTCCTTATTGGTAACTATAAAGTTAATCGGTGATAATTTCCTTCTCTGGAAATCGCAAGTCCTTATGGCCATTAGAGCTCACTGAATACAATTCTTGATCGACGAATCATACATTTCTCCATCAAAATCCATTATGGATAGTGATGGAAAATCACAATTAAATCCAAAATTATCAGACTGGATGGGTTTAGATCAACAACTCCTTAGCTATATATTTGCTTTGATATCTGAGAGTATTTTATCGTATATCCTCCATGTTGAGAAATCCAGAGATGCTTGGTTGATTCTTGAGTGAAAATTTTCATCTCTCTCAAGATCAAATATCATCCAATGGAAGACTCGATTGCAAAGTGTAAAGAAAGGAATACAATCCATGACAAAATATCTTCAATAGATTAAATTGATTGTAGATACACTGGCTGTTGCTTCCTCTCTAATTGAAGAAGATGTCATCATTCTTCACACATTGAATGGGTTACCATCTGAATTTAACCTATTCAAGATGGAAATTCACACAAGATCTCAAGCTATCAATTGTGTTGAACTTCAAGATCTTCTCCTCATCGAAGAATAAGTAAAACTTTCATCTGAAGTTCATCTCTCTGACATGAGCAAGATCCTTTCATTTGCATTTGCCGCCACACAACAAACACAACATCGTAAGAGCTTCATGAATTTAAGTCTATGCGATACAAAGGCTAAGGGAGATTTCTTATCAGAAAGCAAAATTATATTGCCAAATATGTAACAAACCAGACCATTCGGAACTGGATTATTACCTTCGAATGGATGCCAATTTAAACACCAAGATACTACATAAGCTCCACAAATTCCAATGATGAGTTCCAGACAATTGCACATTCTGGTAGCATATTATACCTCAATTCCTCAGTTTTTGAACAATCAATAGTAGCTACAACAATTGGACCATCCAATGTTGCTCTGAGCGCACATATCAAGCTCAACCTGATCCAATTTGGTATTTGGATACAGGTGCCTTCAATCATGTTACTTCTGATCTAAACTCATTATCTCTTCATTCTCCATACAATGGACCTACTAAAGTTCCAATAGGAAGTGAGCAGGCAATACATATTCATCACATTGGATCAACTACTATTACTACAAACTCACATAGGTTTAAACTTGAAAATGTGCTGCATGTTCCTCTTATGACAACAAATTTATTGTCGGTAAACAAGTTTACAAAGGATAGTGGTTGCATTATTTCTTTTGATGCTAACAAATTATCAATTTAGGACAAGGGCTTGAGTCAGGTGATATATCAAGGGTATAGTGATAATGGTATCTATCCTTTGCCTGCGAATTCAACCACTTCAACTTCCGCGGTTGCATTTCACAATACACGTATGAAGCTACAAAAATGGCACATGTGACTTGGACACCCAACATCAAGAACCTTGAAAACTATTTTACAAGATTTAAACATTTCTACTTTAGTTATTAATTCTTGTGTTCATTGTGATGTTTCTAAAATTCATAGATACCATTCACCTCTTTCCGCCACAATTACTCACTCTTCTTTACACTTACTTCACGCTGATGTATGGGGATGTTTATGAATTTATATTATTTGTCAATCTCATGTTCAACACATGTTGTAAGGGTTCTAAGTCTTGATAGAATCATCTCTAAGAAGATTAAAGACTTGAAGATCAAGATCAGAAGACAAGCTCTTGACATCCAAAAGGTAAAAGCATACATTTAGCATAAGTAGGACCATGTAGTGAAGATCACAATGTGCATAGTCACATGTAGGAAGTCTCCCTCAATGAGCCAGGGAAAGTGATCACCTCATAAGACCCAAGACAAAACTCTGTGGAAATTTTGTTTGTGACTGGTCACAAACCCTATGATTAATCACAGTCATGATTGGCCACAAAGTCCATGACTGGTCACTCTCATAGTTTTGACCCCAAAATGAGCATCCAAACATTTGGTCCCTTCCCCATGATCGGTCATTACCTGATGGTTGTGACTTAGTGTGATCAATCACAAAGTCCAAGACCGGTCACGTGGGTCACAAAGGCCTTGACCGGTCACAAATCTAGCTTATGTGCTTCCACGAGACACCCAGGCTTGTGACCTGTGTTTCTGACCAGTCACAACCTGATGCTTCGTGATCGGTCACAAAACCCATGATCAGTCACGCTCAGAAAAAGTTAAATTTCTAAAACTCTATTTTTCAAACTTGTGGCCCATATGATTTGTCTATTTTAAAAGATTCCAATCCAAGGCATGGAAAAGCTCCATGGCCTCTATAAGAAGAAAACTTTCCTTTTTAGGGCAACACTTCAAGCATTCAAGAGAGCGTTACTATTTTTTGCCAAAAAAAGAGCTCTTAACCAAGAGAAATGTTCCTTTTTCCTTATCTTGAGCTCCAAGTTTCAAAGTCCTTTTGAAATCTCTCTTTTATTACCTCATCTACTCTACTTAGCTACGATCTTGAAGGAGAGTCACTTATGGGTTATCTCAAAGGGAAACCCTCTTTTTCTTAGCTAAGTTCAATGAGTTCTAGAGCCAAGGCTTGAAGTATTATGGAGAAAATAGGCACACTAGCTCATCAAGGAGCACCCCCACTTGGTAAAAATAGCAACATCAACCATTGAGTGATAACTTTACTTTTCTTTTCATTCATTTGCATTCATCTTTCTCATTCTTATTATTTAGCTTTTGACGGAGACATAAGAAGCATGTCTACACTCACCAGAGACACTGGGTGTAGTGATTAGCTTGCTTAGAACAAGTAGCAAGGTTTTTCATATATTTTGACATAGATTGTAATAGTCAATCTTAATTAAAAATACCTAAGCTTGGTAGTGAGCTTTTGGAGAGTGGACGTAGGTCATCATGCCAAACCACTATAAAACTTGTGTTATGGATTATTGTGTGTAATTGCTTGTTGATTTACTCTCAAATCCATATCTCTGCTTGCATATCAACTATTTGATATTATCCTTGACTAACAACACTCTTAGCATATGTACTTGCATTAATATAAAGAGAATTAAAATTAAACAAAAAATAATCCAATCAAATTAGAAAGGGGTAAATTAATTTATAAATCCTATTCAACCCCCTCTAGGATTTACCTATACGGTATTTTGGGACTCTTATCAAAACTTACAATATTTGGATTTAGATTCTATTTGATTATAATAGATTTTTCTAGGTTTTCTTGGGTATTTTTGTTAAAGAAGAAATCATATGTTTTTGCTACTTTTTGAAGTTTTAAAACTCAAGTTGAGAATGTATTCTCTACTTCCATTAAGATTCTTCGTACAAATGGTGGTGGAAAGTTCACAAAGCAAACAATTTACTCAGTTCTTATCTGCATGTGGTATTTTTCATCACGTGACTTGTCCACACCATTACAAAATGGAGTGACAGAGAGAACACACCGCCATCTTATAGAAATGATTGTGGCACTGTTACAAATGGCTTCAATGCTAACATCGCTATGGGGAGAAGTAGTTCTAACCATTGTATGCTTAATAAATAGTGATAGCATATCGGTTTAACGGGCTCCTTTACGCTAATCAGATGGTCCCATGATCTCCTAGGTCCCTTGCGGAGCGGGCCCTGCACACACGAAGCGAGGAAGGGTCAAGAAGCTAGACATCATCAGGGTGCCAGTCTCTAGCTCTCCGACGATCAAGTCAGATGTGACAGAGGGAAGTAGAAGTAGAGCTCTCTTTTTTTATGGTTTCTATTGTCTTATACCTGAATGATGAACTACTACCTGTATTTATAGGCTTGAGTGGTGGCGTATTAGAGGAGATCTCACATGTCATTTTCCCCCACGTTCTTGGCCGCGTCTCTCCCTGCTCTTTCTATTACTTTCTCAAAATGTTAGACCTGCTACAGAGAATATTCCCTTTTCATAATGGTTTTGTGCTTATCTTTAAGCGGAGTAGTCGAGGTTATCGTATTTCTATGTGTCGGGGAGTCTTGGGTGTTGGATGCCTCAAGGTCTCAACTGATCTTCCGGTACTAGGTGATAGTCGGGGCCACTTGTGAGATACTCGAGGTCAGTACCGAGGAATGTTTCTAGCTCCCCACCGATGGCTTTTGCATTTGTTGAGTCAGGGGCTGGGGGCTCTTAAGGGAATCCTGAGTCCCGAGCTGATCTTCTTGGGAACTCTTTGGGCCGGTTCTTCTAGGGTCGGCATTGTGCTTGTTTATTGAAGTCGGCTTGTAGGGGCATCGGTATAATCTTCCCCATTAGTTACCCCTTATTCCTAGGTCCAGGGTTACGTGGCCTGGGAATATGAACTCTTTGCGTCCCTTAATCATTATTTCAGTGTAGGCAGCGTGTCATTTCAACTACCGAAGTGATATTAGTTGGGGATAAACGCTAATGATGGCCTCGTATTTAATGAATTTCAGTAGTTGAGAGGATGTGCTGGCACCGGTTACGGGTCACATCAAGCGTTGCGTCTTCTTGAATCTCTAGGTCATCTAACGACTATGTTTAAACATTTTAAATATTTTGGGATTCGTGCATCACCTCGTTTCTAGGGTTGATTTCACTAACCCGTGGATGATCGACATGCGTAGGGTCAAAAATCCTCGAGATAATCTATAAATCTTCCTTTTGACATGCATTTTGGCTTTCCCTTATCATTGTTTATTGTCTCCCGCACCTCCTTCTGTCTCTTTGGTGATTTCTGGCGAGTTTCCTTCATCCCGATGTATTGTCGTCTCCGTTTCCAACATCAATTGCACTTCTGGGCTTCCTTCCCAGTTGTCTCCAATAGTCTTCCTTCTTCTGGGCTACCATTCTCCACCAACTCCGGTGTATTTCTCAAGTCTGCCCATTTCTCAGGTACTCCTTTCTAACGCTATAGTTCGTTCTTTAGTTTCCTACTGTCTCCTTTCATTTCGTCAATTAGACTATTATTCTTCTTCTCTCTTTTTTCTCTTTCTTTTGTTAGTATTCCCTGGTCTTCCTTTTTCTTTCGGCATGTTTGTGTTGGTGTCTTTTCCTACTTTTCTCTTTCCATATTTCTTCATTTTTCCAGTGTTGTCTAAATGGTGTCTGAGGATACTATTGACCGAATGGTCGATGGGGCTGATGACTTGTCAGAAGTCCGGCCAAACCCCTCGAAGCAGGCTATCGAGCCGGCTCCACCTAACGCCTAGGGGGCAGCGAGGGAGATAGCTCCCGAACAGGATTTCAAAGCTGCCCAATACGGTTCTGAGTTGTGGGTTATGGATATCGCAGAAAGGATCTGAGACCCACTTTGGGGTTGTTCAGAGTCGCCACCAACTCGGGGTTTTAGAGATGGGGTTGGACGTCTGTCTCCTTTCCAGGGGAAGGGAGGATACAGGCTTTTTGGGGCTCGGGCTAGGCACTCAAGCTTAGGGGTTTGACTCTCTTTTGGTCTGGTTTACAGGGATTTGGGTAAGTTGTTTGGTTGCAATTGGGGAAGGTGTTAGGTACCCCAATTACCCACCTTTTTAGGGTGGCTCCTCTGACCTAAACATTTATTTTATTTTCATTAAGCAATGTATAAAAGTAGGAGAGTTTTAGGGGTATTTTTTTTTAGTACGCCTAATCTCTAGGTTGTACGCCTAATCTTTGGTACGCCTAATCTGCCATAGAGTGAGATTTCAGGCGTATAAACTCAATTGGGCCCCACTTGATCCTTGTTGGTAATTCCAGGTTTTTGGGATTTACAGAGGAATCAAGTTTTAACATTTTATGAGTTTTTGAGTTGTTGTGAGTGTTAGAACACTCGGGGACACCATTTTTGAGTCATTATGACCAGGGACGCCTGAATTCCATGTACGCCTGATCTCTCACAGAGGTGGAGATCAGGTGTACTGACCTAATTAGACTTTTTTGGGGTTTTATTGATATGTCAGTAGACTGGGACTCTTATTGGGGCATTTGGGAAGGGTTGTGGGACTATCCAGGAGTTAGTATGGGGTAAAGGGTGATTTTAGGGTTTTTCTTTCTAGGTACGCCTGAAAAAATAGGGTATGCCTGAACTTTATATACGCCTGATCTCACACAAAGGTGGAGATCAGGCGTACTGACTCAATTGAATCCTTTCTAGGTTTTGCTGATATGTTAGAGATTTGGAATCATTTCTAGGGTCTATTTGGGGGTCTAGGGGCTATCTAAGAGGCATTGTGTTATTAGGAAAAATTTGGGGATTTTCCTATTTTGGTCCGCCTGAGAAATAGGGTATGCCTAAAATATGGTATGCCTGATCTCTCACAGAGTGGGAGATCAGGCATACTATTCATTTATCAGAAAACATTGACTGTTTTCTAGGTTTTTGGGCAGCATTCCAGGGTCCACTGACCCTGGGCCTTTTAGGGGAGATGAGTGACATCTATAGGAGGGTTCAGAAAAATTCTCAGTCCCTAGAGGATGGGTGGGGCCCACCTTTGGATTTTTTCAAAGTGTAAAACACAGTGCACTCAGCACATATTTTTCAAAAAACTCAGGGTTGTGGGACCCATATCTTGAAAGCTCGAGATCAGGTGGGTTCCAAATTTTTTAGGGGAGTTTAGGGGTCAGTTGAGAGTTTCTGTATACAATTTTAGGCTGAGATTCATTAAGCATAGGAAGGTATAGCTCAAACAAGGTGGGCTACTATCACAATTCAGAATTTAGACATCATGCTATACATCAAATTAAAAAATGCATCAAAAATAGTTATAATTGGAAAATGAGCTTAAAAAGAATTCATTACACAACCACGATAATTAACTTAATAGTGGACTAAAAGGTTCAACTAAAATCTTTTTTTAAATAGGATAAAAAAATCATGCACAAGGGTTGGCTCTGTAAAATAGTGCTTCAGCACACTGTTTTAATGAAGGAAGTGGGGTCCATTCTTGGAACTTTTTCCCACTTTTCGAGGTCCATTTTAAACATGAAGGTAGGTACAGGGGTTAGTGACATCTGATGTAAGTCATTGACCCCACTAGCATATAAAAATGAAATGAAAAAAACTACTTTAACATGCATCCTATAAAAAAATAGCAAAAGGGTCATGTCTCACTCAATCATTTGGAGGAGGTGGGTCCATTACAACATGAAAGTAGTGTTCTTTGAACTCTAACAGAGGGGGGGAGGGAGCCTACCTGTTAGTGGTTTGGCTCTTTCTTCTTTTTCTTTTTCTTTCTCTTTCTTCTTCTTTCTCTTCTCTTTCTCTTTTCTTTCTTTCCTTTCTTTTCTCTCTTCTCTTTTTTCTTTTGGCTTTCTTGTCTTGGATCCCCTAAAAATGAGTTGGGGGAGGGGGGTTTATATAGGAAAGGGCTGAGGGAGGTGGGCTAGGGTGGAAGGGTATGGAAGGGGTGAGGTGGTTGGTGGAGGATAAGAGGTGGAAATGTGTGGATGAGAAGGGAAGTGAGTGGAGAGGTTTTAGAAGGGGGTGAGGTGTGTGGCTGAAATGGGGAGGTGAGAGATATGTGGAGGGGAAGAGAGTTAGGTGGCTTCTTCTAGAGGCTTCTAGAAGGTTTCATCGAGGTGGAGAGGGGTGTGTGGATGAAGGTGAAGGTGGTGGGCCCTCATGCCACATGTCATGTAGTGATAGGTAGTGGGGGAGCATGTGGGGCTCATGGGGAGGGGTGAAAGGCTAGGAGAGGTAGTCCTTAATTGTCTACCCGTTATTTGGAATCTTCTAAATGGGGGGTATAGGGTTTAGGGAAAGAATTATTGGTATTTTTAGAAAACAAAGATATTTTGGTTCAGTTTTCATCCCTTTACTGTTTGAGCTTGCTTTTTGGGTCCTAAGGCTCCTATGTTTTCAAGGCTTATGAATTTTTTGTATCTCCCAAACATTTTGGTTGCAACGCCACTGATGGAATCCGAATCGGGTTTGGGTAAGTGGGTCAAAATAGACCTATAACATTACCGTATTGGTCTGGATCATTGAAAGAAATGTAAGAAGGCAAAATTAATCTTTAAAATCTCCATATTAAAGATAACCCTTGGGGTTTGTGAGCCATAGGTTCTAATTGTGCATGAGTTAGATACCTAAGCTGAAAGTTATGCTCCAAGCCTTGAATTGTCTTACGACGAATACCGCTTGGACTCGTGACTGGTTTTTTTTGAGTTTGAATGGAGAGTGTTTGTAATTATGGTTACTTGGGCTTTAGACTTGCGATGCCCTGGGGCCTGACAAACTGAGAATCTAATCCTTGGTGAATTTTTGGGAGATTTCTGAACTAGGGTCATCTGATCAAGAAACATTGCATGAGTTATTGAAGAACTGAGTTGATAAGTGGTGCAGAGTTTGAGGAAGGATTCCTCCATTAGGGCATTTATTGAAGATCTTGAAAAAGTGAAGAAAATGAGTCTGACCTTGATGGGTTTGGCTCTCTGGAGAGTTTTCAGGAGCCCTTCGAGTGCCTATGACTGATATAGGTGTGTTTACTGTATTCTGGAGACAGATTGGGGCAATTGAGGGGCATTATGCCCTCTAGGGTTTTCCTTAGAAAGATTTAGGGCTCCTGAGAGTATGACCACTGACTGGGTGAGTTTCTAATTTGTATTGAGCCTTCAGGGTTTTTCTAGAGGTTCAATTTTTGGGAGAAATAATGTGTTTTGAGGATGTGGGGGTAAAATGATAATTTTTTTACCCTTTTGTACCTCAATATGAGAATATTGATGAAGATTAGAGAATCCTAGAAAAAATGAGCCCCATAGCCTGTGGTTTGAGTTTTTAGAGGTTTAAGGGCAAAATGGTCATTTGCTAGTCTTTTGGGGTTTTATGTTGGAGGCCTCGTGAAAGTGGTTAAGACCTAGGTGCCTTCTTTGTAGAGAACATTTGAGAAGTTGT
>JAOXJP010193285.1:0-12213 GCA_025762735.1 Platanus orientalis | reverse complement strand
GGGCCCACACATATCAAATCTTGGGAGCATCCTTAGGGAGAAAATCTTGGGGATTTTGAAGATCATTGGGACCCACATGTGAGGTGTGCAATATCTACAAGAATTCCAAGATTTTGGAGATCCTTGTAGAACCCAAAATATCTTATTTGTCAAGCAAGTAAAACCCATTAAATCTTTTAATTTAGCAGGATTCTCTTTTATTTTATATAGAAAGTTGAGGAATTAATTGTTAGGCTTTATGTATTGTCAATGCCCATGCACAAAACAATGTGAGTACATGTAGTGGTCATGTGTGTAAGACTTTATGATGTAATATGTATATGTAAGTCCAAGAAGAGAGTTCGGGAAAACACCAAGAAGATGGACTCGAAGCTGGAATGACCAAACCAAAGAGACTCAAGCATTAGTGAACAATTCCAAGTCTCTAGTGCTAACTACTTCAAGGAAGCAAACACCCAAAACTTAAAGGTAAAAATCGAAAAGTTGGTAGGTTGGGCATGGGATGATCTGAATAAGCAAAACACACATAAAATATGTGTATAACATGGACCCAAGTCCAATGAAAGAAGCCCAAGAGAAAAAAACAAAAACCGGGGGAAAAATAGTCAAAAACCCAAAATCTAGCTTAACAGGACCTAGGGACCTATCCTGGCTATTTAGGATCGATCCCAGAAGTTAGGACCGGTCCTAGGTGCAGGAGGCCCCAAGACCAGTCCCAGGAAAGCCAAGACCGGTCCCAAGTGTCAGCAAGCACCAGGACCAGTCCTAGCTTTGCAGGACCGGTCCTAGGCAGACAAAATTCAAAAATTTGAATTTTAAACCTCCAAATGGCTAGTTTTTTTACCACTATAAACTAGTTGTTGTGGGATGTTGAAAAGCTCTCTCAAACCTCTATAAAAAGGGTCTTTGAGCCCCAAGAGAGTAGAGAACTTCAATGCTTGAGCAAATAGTCAAATCTTGTTGAAAAGAGAGCAAGAGAGTGAGCCAATTCTACCATGTGGCACCGAAGGCTCGGCCACATGGGTGAGAAAGGAATGAAAGTGCTTCTCTCGAAAGGGAAGTTGGCAAAGCTTAAGACCTTGAACCTGGAGTTCTGTGAGAATTGCATCTACAGCAAGCAAAAGAAGGTGAGTTTTGCCAAAACAGGACGGACGCGCAAGCCACACAAGTTAGAGTTGGTCCATGCTGATGTATGGGGACCGACTCAGGTGCCCTCTCTTGGTGGTTCTACTTCATCACCTTCATTGATGACACTACCCAAAAGCTTTGGGTGTGCTTCCTCAACCAAAGGAAGAAAGTGTTTGAAATTTTCAAATGATGGAAAGCACTAGTGGAGGCAGAGACAGAGACAGACATGAAGCTAAAACGTCTAAGATCAGACAACAGCGGAGAATACTGTTGCAAAGAATTCGAGGATTTCTGTGCTAATTCAGGAATTAGAAGAGAGAAGACCATTCCAAACACGCATCAACAAAATGGTATGGCAAAACGAATGAATCGGACCATCACCGAGCGTGCGCATAGCATGAGGCTACATGTTGGTTTGCCCAAGCAATTCTAGGCCGCGATAAATATTACAACCTACCTCATCAACCTCAGGCCATCCACTCCCTTGGAAAAAAAAAAATTCCAAAAGAAGCATGGAGGGGTAAGGAGGTGAAGTTGCCTCACCTGAAGGTATTTGGATGCATGGCCTATGTGTATGTTGAACCTGAGAAGAGAAATAAGCTCAACGCAAAATTTCGGCAGTGTACATTCATTGGATATGGCAGGGACGAGTTCGGCTATCGCTTTTGGGATGATCAATGCAAAAAGGTCATCAGAAGCAACGACGTTGTATTCAATGAGATTGTCTTGTACAAAGACAGAAATCTGCAAAAGGAAGTCAATACCTTAAAGATGGATTTAGAAGACGCGATGGATGAGGAAGTGGTTAGAGCAAGCGAAGGTGAGGGCAGACATGGTGGTGATGCACAACCACAAGGTGAGCCTCAGACACTTCCTCACTTTGTTAGGAGGTCCACTTGGATAACGAGACCGCCACAACAATACTCTCCCACTTTGTATTATCTATTGCTCACGGATAACAGTGAACCGGAAACCTATGACGAAGCAATACAAGTAGACTCCCAAGCCAAGTGGGAGCTAGCCGTGCAGGAAGAGATGGCATCTCTCCAGAAAATTAAACATGGGATTTGGTTCACTTGCCAAAAGACAAAAAGGCATTGCATAACAAGTGGGTTTACCAGCTCAAAGAGGAGCATGACGGCACGAAGCAATACAAGGCAAAATTAATGGTGAAAGGCTACCAATAGAAGCCAGGGATTGACTTCATTGAGATTTTTTCTCCCGTCATGAAGCTCAACACGATCCGAATAGTTCTTAGTATTGTGGCAATAGAAGACCTTCATCTGGAGCAGCTAAATGTTAAAACTACAGTCCTCCATGGTGATCTTGAGGAGGAAATATACATGCATCAACCACAGGGATATGAAGAACTTAGGAAGGAGAAACTTGTATGCAGATTAAAGAAGAGCTTTTATGGGCTCAAACAGGCACCCGACAGTGGTACCTCAAATTTAATAAGTTTATGTCAAGCAAAGGCTACACAAGATGTCATGCCGACCACTGTTATTTCTTCAAGGTATACGACGACAGCTATATCATTCTCCTACTATATGTTGATGATATGCTTGTGGCAGGATCGAGTATGAAGGAGATCAAAATTTTGAAGAAGCAACTACCTAAAGAGTTTAAGATGAAAGATTTGGGTGCTACAAACCAAATCCTCGGCATAAGGATTAGCAGGGACAGGAAAAGCGGAATGTTGAAGTTGTCCCAAGCTAAGTAAATACAGAAGGTGCTCAACAGGTTTAACATGCAAGATGCAAAACCTGAAAGCACACTATTGGCAAGTCATTTCAGGCTCACTCAAGAGTAGGCTCCCAAGACAAAGTAGAAGCATGACTACATGGCCAATGTGCCATATGCCTCAGCAATTGGCAGCCTTATGTATGCAATGCTCTGTACCAGGTCGAACATTGCATATGCAGTGGGAGTTGTAAGCCGTTACATAAGCAACCCCGGGAAGGCGCACTGGGAAGCAGTAAAGTGGATCCTCAGATACTTGAAGAAAACCATTGGTTTGACCCTTTGTTTCGAAGCGTCAGAGATCACATTGCAGGGATATATTGATGCAGACCTAGCAAGAGATATTGATAGCAGAAAGAGCACCACGGGATATGTCTGTAACCTTGGCAGTGCAGCAGTCAGTTAGGTATCACAATTACAAAAGATTGTGGCCCTCTCCACAGCTGAAGCTGAATATGTTGTAGCAACAAAAGCTAGCAAGGAAATTGTGTGGCTGCAAAATTTCATGGAAGAGCTCAATTAAAAGCAAGTGAAGAACAAGTTGTGTAGTGATAGCCAGAATGCAATCCATCCGGCGAAAAATCCTGTATTCCACACCAGAACAAAGCACATATATGTGCGGTATCATTTTATTCAGTCATTACTTAGAGGACAAGTCTCTCAGACTGGAGAAGATCCATACAAATGAAAACCCTACTGACATGCTAACAAAGATGGTTACAATTGAGAAACTGGAGAGGTGCAAAGCTTTAGTTGGACTTTGGTACTAAAGTCAGAGAAGATGCCCAAGCCAGAAAAGCCAAAGCCAGAGCCCATGGAAGCCTGGGGCATGTGTCTTCAAGTGGGAGATTGTCGTATGTGATGAGCATGTCAATTCAACTCGGTCCGATTCAATTCAGCAACTCAGCTTTTGATTCAACTCGGTTCAGAGTTAGAATCAACTCAAAGTTAAAGTCCAAGTTGGTGTCTAACCAAAGTCCAATTTGGTAGCTGTTAAAGTCCAAGTTGGTGGCTAACCAAAGTCCAACTTGGTAGTTGTTAAAGTCCAAGATAGTGGCTGAAAATCTCTATATAGAGAGATGTTTGAAGGGATTCAAGGCATGACAAGCAGAGAGAAAGGCTTGGAATAGAAAGAGTAATCTAGAGTCGAATAGATTCTAGGATTTGTAAAATAAAGAGTGATAGTGGGATTGTTTCCATTGTGCACTGAGATAAAGTGCAGGGTTCCTCCTTTTGTAATCGTATCTCTTTCTCTAGTGGATTATTTGGTTCAGTTTGAACCATCCGTGACTTTTTACTCTAAAGGGTTTTCCACGTAAATCGTGTGCCTCTTGTAAGATTTTTTATTCCCTTCTTTCCCAACAAATGGAATACACCATTTATGTGATATCAACTAGGTACCACCACAGGTAGGGAAATACAGAGAAACTATCTAAAGTTAGTACTCTATGGCAGTGTCGTATGAACTAATCCATAATTACCCATGTTGAAGATGCTTTGCATTTCAAAAATCCATGAATTCTTAAGCGACATTTCTAGATTTTGTAAATGGGCATCTAACTTACATCATGAATTCCATTTTCCCTACATAAGCTTTTCAAGCCTATACATTTTTATGCCCTTTTCTATAGGTATATGAATGATATCCCACTATTTAACAGGAAATAATATCTCCACACAAGTCACTAAAATCCATTTCTTTTTATCTTGATCAGTCAACCTCCATGCCACGTTGGGTTCCAACTCCAGTGTCTGTATCCAATCAACAATGTTTTTTAGGCACAAATGGGGTATCCCTGATACTACCATACCATTAGTAATACAGGCAAATGGCCTCTAACATACAGGGGATCATGATTTTATAAATCCAAAGTCACAAGTTGTGTGGTCAAAGTTGCTTCCTAGTAATTCCCCATCATTCCAAACATTCACACTCTTGCCAAAACATCTTCAAATCATTTTCAGGAACATTTCCTCCACCAAAAAAACTCACTCCCATAAGGTTTCCACATCAAGCCAAAGTAAATTTACTTCTAAAATGAGTTTCCCACGAAATCTATGTGCTCCACATCCTAAAACAAATTCCTTGCAACTACGGTCAAAACAATAAAAAAACAAATGAGATTTTATAGGATCACATTTTATTAAAAATAATAAAAATTAAGTAAAATAAAATATTACATCAAGAATTAAGATGTTTAAGTCTTAGTTATTGGAGCACGTTTTTAGTAGTTCAAAGGTAAAACCACAAATTTTAAAGATTTATCTTTTATAATTGACATCCAAATGCAGTCTAGGGTCTTTTGAGCCAGCCAGTTCAGCGGATTCAATGGAAGCAAAAGTGGTCTCATGGACTAAAAAACTTTTTTCACCACTACAAGAATGCCACCAGTTGGCAAAAGGTGATGGGTACACTGTGGAGATGATGCAGGGGCATACCAGATAACTCATCATAGCCATTGATCACCATCATCAAGTGGCACACGAGGTGTTGTATACATACCACCTCATATGATCAAGAGAAATGATGTTCGGTGTTGAATTTAATTCACATGCACAAGCCTTAATTGTCTTAATTCAGAAATTTACAAATTATAGTAAACCATAATTTACTATTATTAAAAACTCCTTATTTTACTAGTTTTAGTATTTTTTGGATTTACTATTTATAAAATTATAGCAAATCCCAGATCTGGTAATTTCTGGAATTGATTAAACTTTATTGGGAGTAGATATAGGTGGTCTGCTCACATTTCTTGTTTTAAGGATTTGGAGTATCACAACTAGGTTTTTAGTTGGGACTCCAAGATTTTTAGTTGATCTTGTGTGTGTGATTGTGTTCCTCTGCCCCTGTTTTGGGGAATGCATTTCTCATTCATTTTCCTCCTTCAATAAAATTCTCTTTATGATAAATAAAAACTTAAATTTTATTGGAACATAGTTTTGGAAATTTGACTTAAGTGGGAAAGACTCAAGAGAGTTTTAGTGATGATACGAAAGAAGCCAAATCGGTAAGTAAAGTTGATTAATTGTTGACTGTTGAGTTCTACCAGGAATAGGAATAATTTGGTACGGTTATATAAGCAATAATGGACATCCATATAGTGTGACTTATTTTTGGTATTGATTTAGGAGAATTGATAAAAGACAGTTTTGGTTTGTTTTAAGGGCTTTTTCTTCTTGTTTTTGAGTCTGGTGATTGAAGGTCCTCTGACAATTTCTATTCTATTATTTGCTGGTTTGGTCGATGTCTTTATCACTACTTTTTGCTGCTCGTAGGGCTGTCAAGCTTGAGCCTTGTTCGAAGCTCACAGAGCTGAGAGCAAGCCTTCAATTGAGCTCATTTAGCAAAGTGAGCCTGAGCAAAGCCGCACTAGGCTCAGCTTGTTAAGGATCTTACATGAGTATAATATTTATAAATATAGCTTATTATATTATATTATTGATGTAAAAAGGACAGCACAGACTTTCCTTGAACAGAGGGACCAACAGAAGTCAGCACGCAAGAAGGCCAAAAAGTACTAGTAGAAATCATGAGCCCTGGCGACGGAATTGAGTGAAATTTGGTGGGCTGAAGGGAATCATCGCAAGGATCAAAGCTCATAGCTTCACCATGAGCACTGCCACTTTTTGCACAAATTCCTACATTAAGGCCCTCAAATTAGCATTTTTGCTATTTTTAGTAACTTTCACTTTCACTATAGCTTTTCATTTAGAAGTCAGAACAATATCCCGTTCATTCTGGGATGTCTCTTAGAAACAGCAGGATTTGATTTTGTCACTATCTCAATTTTACTATTTTTGGTAAAATTTCTCAAATTAGCCTAATTTTGTGCCTAGCACAAATTAGGGCTTCCTTTCTCTATTTAAGAGCATTGTAGCCCTCAAGGCAAATCATCTTTTGACATTAATAAAAAATTTCAGAGAGTTTTTTTTCTGGTGGACTCTGAAACCCCTTGTAGATTCAAGGTTATCTTCTTAAACAGAGGTGTTCTGTTTTCCTTGGCTTTCCGCCTGCGTCAATTATATAAGTATGGGTCTGTTTCAAGCAACTATATCTTTAGCCTATGGGTCTGAAGATGCCAGCTTGCTAAGTTTGGTAAAGTCCGTGGGTGTTGTACCACAGACATGGGTTCAAAACCCGTCTTCACCTATAATTACCTAACAAAGAAAGCCTTTAGGAGCATTGTTGTCTCATGGGTTATTGTAATTTAAAATCTTGAACCTAAATCAGTAAGCCTGAGTTTGGAGAGCTTGAGACAAGCTCAATCAATATAAATGACCCAATCCTTAGCTTGACACCTCAGGCTCGTGGCAAGCCTAAGCTGAGCCTAAGCCAAAACCTTGTGATGAACCTGACTTAAGCTGACCAAAGCATAGCTCAGCTTGACACGTAGACATCCCTAGCTGTTAGACTTCTTTAGATGGCATTGTGCTATTCTACGAAATTCAATTCACAGTGGCCAGGTGTTACTATTGGTGAGATTATCTGATGTAGGATATGTCTTGAGAGGAGAAATTAAGCATAGAAATAGGATAAAGAAGGAAGATAAGATAAGATAAGAGAGAAAAAGAGGGTAGAATACTCACTTCATGTGAGGGTTGAGAGAAAACTTGGAATACCACACCCACTTCAACACACATGTCTTCTTTTTCAAATATTCATCTTCAACTGCTTTTCATTGATCTAATGTGGCCGTTAAATAGGCATTACATGGACAATAAAATAAAATAAAATCCTAGATTCTAGATCTTCTAACAAAATAAATTTGTCAAATAAAAAAGACTTCTAAAAATAAGAATCTTGGTTGGCACAATATTTGGCTTGTTGACCAAACTATTGGGCCCCACAAAATCTCAAATAATCTCCTAAAATATTCTCCATAAAACTTTCTAAAATCCTAAACTTGCTAGTTGAGTTTTCTAAAAATTAAAAATACACAAACTTAAGACTTACTAAAAAACACTATTCCCGTTTTTAGTGACCACTCCTTAGTAATTTGGTCATAAATTTCCCAAATCACCTCAGATTTACGCAATCTTGGTCTCATTAGAAAGGTAACTAAATAACCCATCTAAAAACACCAAAATCAAGCCAAAAAGTCAAGTTTTGACCATAGAAAAACTGAGTCAAAAAGAGAAAAACGGAATTACAACTAATACCCCAAAAACACTAAACTAACCATGGTACTATTGGCCTTATTACAAAATTACCACTAATTAACACTTCTAAAATCAATAAATAATAGGGAAATAAACTACTCTACTAGAATTAACAAAGAGGACTAACCATGGTCATCCAATTTCTTCTTCTTTGCATAGAATGCTCCCGCATCAGTTCTCTATGATACAAGAAAAATCGAAATTACTAATTACTGGTTGAAAGAGTTTTCTGTATTTGTGTTTGGCCATTTGAGAAACTCGAAAGATCAATGACTGGTTAATAGAGTTTATGGCCCATGTATAGCAGAGCGGAAGGCGGGTTTCTTCCAAGAGCTGTCGGATATTAGGGCTACTTGGAATGGGCCTTAGTGCATCTGTGGTGACTTTAATGAAGTTTTGAGCCTAGAGGACCGAAATGGGGAGAGTTCTTTGACCGGGGGAATGAGCCTTTTCGCTGACCTGGTGAATTCTCATGGTTTAAGGGATGTCCCAATTTCTGATGCTAAGTACACTTGGTCGAATATGCAGCTTTAACCCATCTCTCAGTAAGCTGGATAGATTCCTTCTCTCCCCGAAGTGGGATGCTTCATTTCCTTTTTCGAAGGATTAGTTCGTCCCAAACCAATCTCAAACCATATCCCTATTGTTCTGTGTAGTAAAATGCCAAGGGGGACCCCAAGCCTTTCAAGTTTGAAAATATGTGGCTGAAAAAGCATTGATTTTGTGGAGTTGGTGAGGGGATAGAGGGACTTTTTTGAAGTGTCAGGGAGGTCATGCCAAAGGCTTCGCCTAAAGCTGAAGCTTCTCTGCGACAAGTTGAGGGTGTGGAACAAGGAAGTGTTTGAAAATGTTAACAAAAAAAAAAAAGGACGACTGCTTGAAGAGATCAGATTTTGGGATATTAATGAGGAAACACATCATTTATCTAATACGGAGAGACAGATGAGAGAATTGGCAAAGCAAGATTATGCGAAGATCACCAACCTTGAGGAGATTAAATGGAAGCAAAAGGCTAAGGTTCAATGGCTAAGAGAGGGGGACAACAATACAAAATACTTTTACAAAATCGCTTCCTCCCGAAGAAATACGAACTTTGTCCATAACTTAGTTGACAAGAATGGTAATGAGGTGAATTCTTCAGGCTGCACAATCACATAGCTTCTTATTTCATGAATCTCTATAAGGACCAAGGAATCAAGAGACCTAAGTTGGAGGGCCTTCAGTTCAGGAGATTATCCGCTGAGAAAAGGAAGTGGTTAAAGCGCCCCTTTGAAGAATGCGAGATCAAAGGGGTGGTTTGGAGTATTGAGAATGACAAGGTGCCAGGTCCGGATGGGTTTTCTATGGCTTTCTTCAAGGCCTGTTGGGGAGTGGTGAAGAGGGATGTGATAAACACAGTGCAGAATTTCCATGACCAATCCTTCCTTGATAAAGGAAGCAATGCAACCTTCCTCTCCCTGATTCCGAAGTATGATCATGCAATGCAGGTTTCTGATTTCAGACCCATAAGCTTAGTGGGAAGCATATATAAAATCATCTCTAAAGCTCTGGCATGTCCCCTCAAAGAGGTTTTGCTAGACTTGATATCTCATCATCAAAGTGCCTTTATTAGGGGTAGACAGGCTACATATGGGGTGCTCATTGCAAACGAATGTATGGATGCGGTCATTAAGAATGGCAAAACAGGAATTCTTTGCATGTTAAACTTGGAAAAGGCGTATGACAGAGTAACCTGAGATTTCTTGGACTATATGCTAGGAAGGATGGCGTTTGGAAAGAAATGGAGAAAGTGGATGAAGAAATGATATGGTACAACCCTCTATTATATTATTGTTAATGGAACGTCAGTAGAACATTTTCATGGCTCTAGGGGCTTACGTCAGGGGGATCCTATCTCTCCATTTCTTTTCTTGGCTATAACTAAAGCTTTTGGAGCCCTACTCCAAAGCTTTTTCAAGGTGGGCTCCTTGAAGGCTTTGAGGTCAAACCAAACAGGATTACGATATCTCATGTCCAATTTGCGGACGACACGTTAATCATGTGTAAAGCCTCGGAAGAGCAAGTAAAGTTCTTGAGATGTGTAGTGAGATGCTTTGAGGCGGTGTCCCATCTTAAGGTCAATTTAAATAAGAGTCAGATTTTCGGTGTTGGGCGGGTGGACAATTTAAGAAGACTAACCGATTGTCTCGGTTACTCGGTTGGATCTCTTTCGACCACTTAATTGGGTCTCCCATTAGGGGCTTCATATAAATGCACCACCCCTTGGAATATTGTGGTTTAGCGCATTCAAAAAAGACTTGTGGGTTGGAAAGGTAGTCACCTCTTGAAAGGAGGGAAAGTGGTTCTTATCAAATCGGTGTTGTCGAGCCTACCCACGTATTTCCTATCTCTCTTTGTGATCCCGACTTTGGTGGAGGCAAAAATTGAGCAATGCTAGCGTGAGTTCCTTTGGAGAAAAGCAAAGAAGAGAATGGGATGAAATTGGTGGCTTGGTCTAGTGTGTGCAAACCAAAGACTCATGGGGGCTTAGGGATTTCCAGGATCTACGTAACTAATAAAGCCCTTCTCTCTAAATGGCTTTGGAGATTTGGAATTGAAAAGGAAAGCCTGTGACGCCAAGCCATTGCTTGCAAATATGGTATGATCAACGACTGAGAGGTTAAACTATCCTCTCAACCCTACGACTGTGGTTGCTGGAAGGCTATCATGAAGGCAACTATAGATTTAAAGCATGGCATCAAATTCGAGGTTGGTTCAGGGACCAAAATCTGATTGTGGAAGAATCGATGGTATACAAAAAGACCCTTGATGTTGGAGTCGCCTCTCATTTTCAGTTTAGCAAGTAACAAGGAGGCAAAGGTCGTGGATTGTTGGGTTCGTTTGGAAAATGAAGGTGCATGGAGGGTGGATCTTCGTAAAAGGCTTAATGATTGGGAAGTTGGTGATATGGCAAATCTTATTGAGTTAATCGACCATGTGCACCCTAATCAAGAGGCGGATGACTCTATGCGCTAGCTCTACACTAATAATGGAATTTTTACAGTGAAATCTCTAAAGGAATACCAATGGCCCAGAGCTTCGCCTAACCCCATGTGGAGAAAAGTCTGGAAACTAGGCATCCCCTCAAAGTTTTCTTCCTTCCTTTGGTTGCGCATAAATGGAAGCCTTCCCACCATTGATGTATTACAACACCGGGGTCTAATTTTAACAAATGGCTGCCCATGTGCCTTCATGATACGGAAAGTATTGAGCACCTCTTCCTTCGTTGCTCCTTTGCCTGTAAGGTTTGGACTCTCTTCTTTAGAGAGATAGGATTTTCATGGGTCTTTCCTATTGGGCTGGATGGCCTTCTTCTCTCTTGGGACATTTGGAAGATTTATAAGAAAGGGCAAGCTTTCTAGCGTTTGGTGTGTCCGGCTGTGTGTTGGGAATCTAGTTGGAACGGAACTAAAGGGTCTTTGAAGGGCATAGTGTGCCGGCTTACCATGTATACTCTTCGGCCAAGGAGCTCGCTTGTTTCTGAGGTCTAAATTGTAATCATTTGGGGGATTATTTTGTGACTAGTATTAAGGAGGGTTAAGGAACTCTTTTTCTATGTAACTAGTCTTGTTTCTTGTGACTTCTTTTGGGACTTCTTGTCCCTTCTCTTTAATGAAAAATTTCTTTCATAAAAAAAATGAGAGGTAGAATGACCCCCAGTAAGAATTGAGAAAAAGACTTAGAAGTAAAAGTACCATCCAAAGAAGGGGACCAAACACAAGTATCCTCTTACTTACTCATGACAAAGGCCAATTGGAGATCCACCATTTGGTTGCCCACAAGGGGTACCTCCCATTCGTAAGGGTCACAATTGAAGAGAAGATTCCAAGACAAGCCATTTGCACTTTGGGATAAGATAACAACCACCTTGGCACTCTTATTGGAAGCAATATGAGATAGGTGAGGATATGCCGAATCTAGCATGGAATTACCCCATCATAGGTGATGTAAGATATGTCTTGAGAAGAGAAATTAAGCATAGAAAAATGATAAAGAAGAGGGAAGAAGATAGAAGATAAGAAGAAAAAAAGGATAGAATATTCACCTCATGTGAGGAGTTGAGAAAAAACTTGGGATACCACACCCATTTCAATACACACGTGTCTTCTTTTCAAATAATCATTTTCAACTGTCTTACAT
>JAOXJP010193254.1:0-12213 GCA_025762735.1 Platanus orientalis | reverse complement strand
GGGGCAGACAGGAGACAATCCTAACCCTTGACCGCTTGCACCAAATGGTTGAATCACCAAACCTAATCTTGCACACTAAACACAAGGTAGCTTCTCATTAGGATCTAACCCATGACTCTGATTTGATAATCCGAGTTGATGCCACAACAACAAGCCACAATTAGCGAAAAACAAAACATATCGTCAATAAATCATACAAATCATGTCAACATAAAACCATATATAATACTAGATACATATAATGCAATTTCACTCAGGGTGCGTAAATATTTGCTAAAGACCATCTCAAATATAAAGGATGGGACAATCTAAAAACAAGCATAACACTTTGTCACTTGCACCAAGTGACTGAATCACCAAACCTAACCTCGTCAGGCTCAAACCCACAACTCTGATTTCAAATCTCAAACTGATGATACAAGGAAAGCCACAAATAACAAAAAACATATCATATCGTTTAATTAAATCATGCAAATCATGTCAGCCTAAAAACTATGTATAATATTAGACACATGTAATGTAATTTTACACTCACAAGGTTCATCAATATTGGCTGAAGACCACCTAAAATACATAGGATGAGGCAAATGGGAGACAGTTCTAACCCTTAGCCGGTTCCACCAAGAAGCTGAATCACCAAACCTAACATTGGACACTAAGCATAAGGTGGCTTCTCGCTAAGCTCTAACCACAACTTGGATTTGATAGTCCGAACAGAAGCTACAACAGATAAAGTCATAACTAGCAAAAAATAAAATATATCGTTTAAATAAATCATACAAATAATGTCAACATAAAAACCATGTATAATATTAGATACATGCAATGCAATTGCTTTCACAAAGTGTATAAATATTGGTTAAGAGACGATCTCAAATACATAGGATGGGGCATATCAAAAACAGTCCTAATGCTTAGTCGCTTACACCAAGTGGCTGAATCATCAGACCTAATCTTGAGCATTAATCATAAGGTGGCTTCTCACAAGGCTTTAACCCACGACTCTGATTTGAAAAGCCCAAGCTGATGACACAAGTAGCAAAAAAAATATCATATTATCTAAATAAATTATACAAATCATGTCAACATAAAAACCATGTATAATACAAGATGCATGTAATTTAATTGCACTCATAGAGTGTATTAATATTGGCTAAAGACCATCTTAAATACATAAAACAACGTGGACAATAAACAGTCTTAACCCTTGGCCGCATACACCAAGTGGCTGAATAAGCAGACATATCCTTGGGCACTAAGCATAAGATGACTCTGATTTGAAAGCCCAATGTCACAACAATTAAAGTCATAAGTAGCGAAAAACATATCATATCGTCTAAATAAATCATACAAATCAAGTCAACATAAAAATCATATAAAATGTTATATGCATGTAATGTCATTGCACTCACATGGTGCATCAATATTGGCTAAAGATTATCTCAAATACATAGAACGGGGCAGACGAAAAACTGTCTTAATCCTTAGTCACTTACATCAATTGGCTAAATATCCAAACCTAGCCTTGGACATTAAGCATAAGGTGGTTTCTCAACAGGCTTTAACCCATGATTCTTATTTAATAGCCTAAGTTATATTACGACAATAAGTAAAGCCACAACAAGCGAAAAACATATCTAAATAAACCATGTCAATATAAAAACCATGTAAAATACTAGATTCATGTAATGCAATTGCATTCACTGGGTGTATAAATATTGGCTAAAGACCATCTCAAATACATAGGACATGTCAGATGGGAGACAATCCTAACCCTTGGCCATTTGCAGTAAGTGGTTGAATCACCAGACCTAACATTGGGCATTAAACATAAGGTGACTTCTCGTCAGGCTTTAACCCACGATTCGATTTGAAAGCCCGAATTGATGTCACAAAGTAAAACCACAAGTAGCGAAAAACATATCATATCGTCTAAATAGATCATATAATTAATGTTAACATAAAAACCATTTATGATACTATATGAATATGATACAATTACTCTCACAGGGTGCATCAATATTGGCTAAAGAACATATCAAATACATAGGATGGAGCAGTCGGGAGACAATCATAACTCTTGGCCGCTTGCACCAAGGTGGCTTATCACAGGGCTCTAACCCACAACTCTAACTTGAAAGCCCGGGTTGATGCCACAAGTAAAGCCACAATGAATGAAAAATAGATCATATTGTTTAAATAAATCATGTCAACATAAAACTATATATAATGCTAGATGCATAAAATGCAATTGCACTCACAGGGTGCATCAATATTGACTAAAAACCATCTCATATACATACAATGGGGCAGATGAAAGACTGTCTTAACCCTATGCCGCTTACACCAAGTAATTGAATCACCAAACTTAACCTTGGACATTAAGCACAATGTGGCTTATCATTAGGCTCTAACCCACAACTCCGATTTGAGAGCCTGAGTTGATGCCATAACAAGTAAAGACATAAGTAGCGAAAAAACATATAATATCATCTAAATATATCATACAAATCAGGTCAACATAAAAACCATGTATAACACTTACATCAGCCATATGGTGCCCACTTGGATTTTTCGTCGGTCGAGGTCATGACATGCGAATAGGTTATTTACTAGTGGTTTTTAGTTTTGGTGTTATTATTTTGAATTTTTTATTCAAGTTTTATGTTATCTGGGACATAAGAGGCATTTTATGATTGTTTAATGGGGGTATTTTAGTCTTTTACTTTTGCACTTTTAAATGTTTACAAAGGAAACGACCAGGGGAAGTCGTGAGTTAGGAATTTGAAAAAGGGAGTTGTAATGAGGAGTTTTTAGAAGCTTGGACTCTTATAAGAGGCCCTCCACTTCATGTAATTAGCAATTAGCTATGGAATAAAATTCAGGGTTTCTTTTTTTTCTTGATGATTGGGAGATACTCAATTCAGGTTGGGGTGCTGCTTGAGACCCTTTAGGCTCTTGTGAGGTAGGGATTACCCATGACAGGTACCAACTTCTTCTTTTAATTCTAACCCTTTGTTATCGTTTGTTGTCACCTGAAACCTAGAACCCCATTAATTTTTTTGTTTTGTTTTATAAAGTTCCACAAATAACGAAAAACTTATTATATTGTCTAAATAAATCATACAAATCATGTCAACTAAAATACCATATATAATACTATATTGTTGTAATGTAATTGCACTCACAAGATGTATAAATATAGGCTAAAGACCATTCCAAATACATAGGATGGGACAAACAAGAGACAACCCTAACCATGGCCGCTTACACAAATTAGCTAAATCATCGGACCTGACCTTAGGCATTAAGCATAAGGTGGCATCTCGCTAGGCTCTAACCTATGACTTTAATTTGAAAACTCGAACCAATCCCACAACAAAACAAAAAAAAAACAAAAAACGAAAAACAGATCATATCGTCAAAATTAATCAAACAAATCATGTCAGCATAAAAACCATATATAATACTAGAGGCATGAAATGTAATTACACTAAATGGGTGCATCAATATTGGCTAAAAAAATCTCCAATACATAAGTAGGGACAAACGGAAGACAATCCTCAGCCTTGGTAGCTTACACAAAGTGGCTGAATCAACAGACCTAACCTTGGGGAATAAGTTTAAGGTAGCATCTCGCCAAGCTCTAACTCACAACTACGATTTAAAACCCTGAGTTGATGCCATGACAACAAATCCACAAGTAGCAAATGATATCATATCATCTAAAATAATCATAAAATTATGTTAACATAAAAACCATATATATTGTTAGTTACATGTAATGCAATTGCACTCATATGGTGTATTAATATTGGCTAAAAACCATTTCAAATACAAAAAATGGGGCAGACGGGAGACAGTCTTAATAGTTGACTGTTAACACCAAGTTGCTTAATCATCAGACCCAACATTGGGCATTAAGCACAAAGTTGCTTCTCGTAAGGCTTTAACCCACGACTCCAATTTAAAAGCCCAAGTTAATCCTAATACAATAAGTAAAACCACAAACAATGAAAAATATATTATGTCATCTAAATAAATCAAACGAATGTCAACACAAAAACCATGAATAAAATTAGATGCATGGAATGCAATTGCACTTATAGGATGCATAAATATTGGTTAAATACTATCTCAAATACATAAGACGGGGTATTTGGTAGGCAATCCTAATCCTTGGTCACTTGCACCAAGTGGCTGAATCACCAGACCAAAGCTTGGGAATTAAACACAAGGTGGCTTCTCATGAGGCTATAACCCACAACTACGATTTGAAAGCCCGAACTGAGGCCACAACAACAAACAAAACTACAAGTAACGAAAAACAAAACACAACGTATAAGTAGATCATACAAATCATAACATAAAAACCATGTATAATACTAAATGTATTTAATCCAATAGCACTCATAAGATCAAAAATATTGGCTAAAGACCATCTCAAATAAATAGGACAAGGCAGATGGGAGAAAATCCTAACCCTTAGGCGTTGTAACAAGTGTTTGAATCACCAGATCTAACCTAGCGCATTAAGCATAAGATGGCTTATCACCAAGCTCAAACCCACGACTCTAATTTAAAAACCCAAGAATATTCCACAAGTAAAGACACAAATAATGAAAAACATATAATATCGTCAAAATAGATAACAAAAAAACATCTCAACATAAAAACCACGAATAATACAAGATGCATGTAAATGCAATTGCACTTATAAGGTGCATCAATATTAATTAAAGACCATCTCAAATATATATAACGGGGCAGACGAGAGACAGTCCTAACCTTTGGCCGCTTGCACTAAGTGACTAAATCACCAGATCTAACATTGGGTATTAAGCATAAGGTGGCTTCTCCCAAAGCTCTAACCCGTGACTCTGATTTGAAAGCCCAAATTGATGTCAGAACAGGTAAAGTCACCAGTAGCAAAAAACATATCATATCGTGTAAATAAATCACACAAATCATGTCAACATAAAAACCATATTTAATAGAAGTTGCAAGTAATGCAATTGCTTTAACATGGTGAATAAAAATTGGTTATAAACCATAACAATTATATATGATGGGGCAAATGAGAAACAGTCCTAAACCTTGGCCGCTTTCACCAAGTGTCTGAATCACTACACCTAACCATAGGCAATAAGCACAAAATGGCTTCTCTATAGGCTCCAAACCACGATTCCGATTTGACAACCCAAGTTAATGTCATAACAAGTAAAGCCACAAATAGTGAAAAACATATCATATTTTACAAATGAATCATACAAATCAGGTTGACATAAAAATCATGCGTAATACTAAATGCATGTAATGCAATTGAACTCATAAGGAGTATCAATATTGATTAAAGACCATATCAAATACATAGGACAGGACAAACGAGACACTCATAACCTTTGGCTACTTGCACCAAGTGGCTGAATCATCAAACCTAACCTAGGACATTAAATACAATGAAGCTTCTCCCCAAGCTCTAACCCATGACTATGATTTGATAGTCCGAGCTAATGCAACAAGCGAATCTACAACTAACGAAAAACATATCACATCATCTAAATAAATCATATAAATCATGTCAACATAAAAACCATATATAATACAAGAGACAAGTAATGCAATTACACTCACAAAGTGCATCAATATTAGCTAAAGACCATTTAAAATACATAGGATGGGATAAACGAGATATAGTTCTAACACTTGGTTGCTTAAACCAAGTGGTTGAATCACTAGACCTAACATTCGGTATTAAGAACAAGGTGGCTTATCGCCCGGCTCAAACCTACGACTCCGTTTTAAAAGCCTGAATATTCCACAAGTAAATCCATAAATAGCGAGCGGCCCAGTGCACAAGGCTCCCGCTAACGCAGGGTCTGGGGAGGGCAAGATGTACGCAGCCTTACCCCCATTTCTAGAGAGACTGTTTCGTCAAAATATAATATCGAAAAACATATAATATCGTCAAAATAGATCATACAAATCATGTCAACATAAAAACCATGTATAATATTATATGCATGTAATGTACTTATTCTTATAGGATGCATCATTATTGGTTAAAAATCATCTAAAATACATAGGACGGGGTAAACGGAAGACAATCTTAACCCTTAGCCGTTTGCACTAAGTGGCTGAATCACTAGACCTAAACTTAGGTATTAGGTACAAAGTAGCTTCTCGCTAGGCTCTAACCCACAATTCCAATTTTAAAGCCTGAGGTCATTCAACAAAAAGTAAAGCTACAACTACCAAAAAACATAACCTATCGTCCAAATAAAATATACAAATCATGTCAACATTAACACCATGTATAGTACTAGACGCATGTAATACAATTGCACTCATGGAGTGATTAAATATTAGTTATAGATCATCTCAAATACATAAGAAAAGGCAGACGAGAGACAATCCTAACCCTTAGCCGATTGCACCAAGTGACTGAATCTCCAGACTTAACCTTGAGAATTAAGCACAATGTGACTTCTCACCAGGCTTAAACCCACGACTCTGATTTAAAAGCCCAAGCTGAGACCACAACAACAAATAAAATTACAAGTAACGAAAAACATAAAACAATGTCAAAATAGATCATACAAATCACGTCAACATAAAAATCATGTATAATACTGGACACATTCCCATTTAATCCAATTGCACTCACAAGGTACATAAATGTTGGCTAAAGACTCAAATACATGGGCAAGTAGATGGGAGAAAGTCGTAACCCTTGACCACTTGCACCCAAGTGGCTGAACCACCAGACCTAATCTTGGGCATTAAGTACAAGGTGGTTTCCCGCTAAGCTCTAACCCACGACTCTGATTTGAAAGTCTAAGCTGATGCCACAAGTAGCAAAAAAATATCATATCGTCTAAATAAAACATATAAATCATGTCAACATAAAAACCTTGTATAATACTATATGCATTTAATGCAATTACGCTTACAAGGTACATCAATTGACTCAAGTTCATCTCAAATACATAAGAAGGGGCAGTTGGCAAATAGTCTTAACCCTTAGTCGCTTGCATCAAGTGGCTGAATCATCAAATTTAACCCTGGGATTTAAGCACAAGGTGGCTTCTCACGAGGGTCTAACCTATGACTCCGATTTGAAAGCCTGACAGAGGGCACAACAAATAAAACCATTTGTAGCGAAAAACATAACTCATCGTCTAAATACATCATACAAATCATACCAATATAAAAACCATATATAATACTAGACACATTTAATCCAATTGCACTCATAGGGTAAATTAATATTGGTTAAAGACCATCTTAAATACATATGATGGGATAGATGACGGAAAATCTTAACACTTAGGCGTTGCACTAAGTGACTGAATCACCAAACCTAACCTTGGGCATTAAAAACAATGTAGCTTCTTACCAAGTTCAAACCAACGACTTTAATTTGAAAGCTCGAGTATATGCCATAACAAATACAGCCACAACTACCAAAAAACATATATCATCAAAATAAATTAAAAAAATCATGTCAAAACATAAAACCACGAATACTACAATACTAAAAAAATCATATAATGCAGTTACATTCACAGGGTGCATCAATATTGGCTAAATACCATATCAAATATATAAAATGGAGTAGAATAGAGACAATCCTAACCCTTGACCGCTTGTACCAAGTGGTTGAATCACTAGACCTAACCTCGAGCATTAAGCACAAAGTGACTTCTCATAAGGCTCCAACCACGACTATGATTTGAAAACCCAAGTTGATGCCACATAAAGTAAAGTCACAAGTAATGAAAAGCATATCATATTGTTTAAATAAATCAAACAATTCATGTTAACAGAAAAATCATGTATAATGTTAAATTAATGTAATGCAATTTCACTCACGGGTGCATCAATATTGGCTATATACCATCTTAAATACATAAGACAGGGCAAATGAAAGACAATCCTAAGCCTTAACCGCTTGCACCGAATGGCTTAATCCTCAGACCTCACATTGGGCTTTAAGCACAAGGTGGCTTCTTAACAGACTCTAAACCATGACTTTGATTTAACAGCCCAAGTTGATGTCTTAACAAGTAAAGCCACAAGTAACGAAAAACAAATTATATTATCAATAAATCATACAAACCATGTCAACATAAAAACCATGTTTAATACTAGATGCATGTATTATTATTGCACTAATAAGGTGTAGAAATATTAACTAAAGACCATCTCAAATAAATAGGACGGGACAGATAGGAAGAAGCCCCAAATCTTAATCGCTTCCACTAAGTGTCTGAATCACTAAACCTAATCTTGGGCATTAAAAACAAGATGGCTTATTGCCAACCTCTAAACCATAACTCTGATTTGACAGATAGAGTTGGTGTCATCATAAGTAAAGTCACAAGTAGTGAAAAACATATATCGTCAAAATAAATCATGCAAATCATGTCAACATAAAAAATCATGTATAATACAAAATACAATGAAATTAAATTCACAAGATACATCAATATTGACTAAAGACCATCTCAAATACATAGCACGAGGTTGACAGGTGACAATCCTAACCCTTGGTCATTTGCACCAAGTGACTGAAACACCAGATCTAACCTTGGGCATTAAACACAAGGTAGCTACTCGTTAGGGTCTAACACACGATTATGATTTGATAGCCCAAGCTAATGCCACAACAAGTGAGCCCACAAATAACGAAAAAACATATCATATCAACGGAATAAATCATATAGATCATTTCAACAAAAAAACCATGTATAATTCAACATACATGTAATGTAATTGCACTTACAATGTGCATCAATAGTAGCTAAAGACCATCTAAAATACATAAAACGAGATGGACAAGAAATAATCATAACCCTTCGTTGCTTGCACCAAGTGGTTGAATTACCAAACCTAACCTTGAACATTAAGTACACTGTGGCTACTTGCAAGGCTCTAACCCACGACTCCGATTTGAAAACCCAAGGTGATAGCACAACACAAAATGTTACAAGTACCGATAAAATTTATATAGTCTAAATAAATCATACAAATCATGTAAATATTAAAACCATATATAATAGAAGATGCATGTAATACAATTGCACTCATAGGATGAATAAATATTAACTATAAACCCACTCAAATACATAAGAGAAGGAAAAACGAGAAATAGCCACAACCCTTGGCCGCTTATACCAAGTGGCTGAATTACCACACCTAACCTTGGAAATTAAGCGCAAGGTGGCTTTTTATCAAGCAAGACACGGCTCTGATTTAAAAGCCAAGCTGAGGCCACAACAACAAATAAAGCTAAAAATAACAAAAAAATATAATAAATCATCTAAATAAATAATACAAATCATGTCATCATAAAAATTATGTATAATACTAGATGCATGTAATATAATTGCACTCATAGGGTGCAACAATGTTGGATAAAGACCATCTAAATTACATAAGACGGGATAAATGGGAGACAATCCTAATCCTTGACCACTTGCACCAAGTGGCTGAATAACCAAACCTAAACTTGAGCATTAAGCACTATACGGTTCCTCAACAAGCTCTAAACCACGACTCGGATTTGACAGCCCGAGTTGATGTCATAACAAATAAAGCCACGAGTAGCGAAAAACACATCATATCTTATAAATAAAACATACAAATCATATCAACATAAAAACCATATATAATTCTACATACATGTAATGCAATTACACTTACATGAAAAACAAATATTGGCTATAGAGCATCTAAAATACAAACGACGGGGCAGACGGGAAACAGTCCTTACCCTTAGCCGCTTGCACCAAGTGACTGAATCACCAAACCTAACCTTAAGAATTAAGCACAAAGTGGCTTCTCATCAGGCCTTAACCAATAACTTCGTTTTGAATGCCAAGCTAAGAGCAATAACAACAAAAAAACCACAAGTAACAAAAAACATAACATATCATCTAAATAGATCATACAAATCATGTAACCATAAAACCATATATAATAATAAATGCATGTAATGCAATTGCACTCACAGAGTGCATCAATATTAGCTAAAGGCCATCTCAAATACATAGGACGGGGTAGACGAGAGACAATCTTAATCCTTGGCTGATTGCACCAAGTGGCTGAATCACTGGACTTAACCTTAAGCATTAAGCACAAGGTAGCTTTTCGTCAAGCTCTAACCTAAGACTTCGATTTAATAGCCCAAGCTAATGCCACAACAAATAACACCAGAACAAATGAAAAACCTAATATATCATATAAATAAATCACACAAATCACATCAACATAAAAATCATGTATAATTCTAGATGCATGTAATGCAATTGCACTCACAAAATGCATAAATATTGGTTAAAGACTATCTCAAATATATATAATGCAACAAATGAGAAAACAATAACCCTTAACCACTTGCAACAAGTAGCTGAATCACCAGACCTAACCTTAGATATGACGCATAAGGTGACTTCTTGCTAAGCTCCAACCCACGATGCCGATTTAAAAGCTCGAGTTGATGCCACAACAACAAATAAAGCCACAAGTATTAAAAAAAACACATCTAAATAAAACCTACAACTTATGTCAACATAAAAACCTTGTATAACATTAGATGCATTTAATGCAATTACACTTAAAAGGTTCATCAATTAGTTAAAGACTATCTCAAATACATAAGATGGGACAGTTGATAGACAGTCCTAAGCCTTGGCCGTTTGTACCAAGTGGCTGAATCACCAAATCTAACCTTGGGAATTAAGCACAAGGTGGCTTCTCACGAGATTTTAACCCCTAACTCCGATTTAAAAGCTTGTGTTAAGGCCACAACAACAAATAAAGCAACAAGTAGCGAAAAACATAACACATTGTCTAGATAGATCAAACAAATCATGTTAACATAAAAACCACGTATAATATTAAATGCATGTAATCCAACTATACTCATAAGATACATAAATATTGGATAAAGACCATCACAAATATATATGACGGAACAAATGGGAGAAAGTCTTAACACTTGGGCGCTGCACCAAGAGACTGAATCACCAAACTAATCTTGGGCATTAAGCATAAGGTGGTTTCACGGCAAGCTTAAACCCAGGACTCCAATTTAAAAGCACGGGAACATGTCACAAGTAAGCCACAAGTAGCAAAAAACATATAATATCATCAAAATAAATTTTTTTTAAAATCATATTAACATAAAAACCACGAATAATACAAGCATGTAATGCAATTGCATTCACAGGTTGCATCAATAATGGCTAAAGACAATCTCAAATATTTAGAATAGGACAGACGAGAGACGGTCCTAACCCTAGGTCATTTACACCAAACGGTTAAATCACCAGAAACCTAACCTTGAGCATTAAGCACAAGGTGGCTTCTTGTAGGGCTTTAACCCATGACTCTGATTTAAAAGCCCAAATTGACGCCACATCAAGTCACAAGTAACAAAAAACATATCATATAGTATAAATAAATCATATAAATCATGTCAACATAAAAACCATGTATAATGCTAGATTAATGTAATATAATTACACTCACAGGGTGCATCAATATTGGTTATATACCATCTCAAATACATAGGACGGGACAGATGAGATATAGTTCTAACCCATGGCAGCTTGCACCAAATGACTCACTCACGGTGGGCTTTTAACATAAGGTGGCTTCTCAACAAGCACTAAACCACGACACCGATTTGACAGCCCAAACCATAACAAGTAAATCAAGTTATGAAAAAACATATCTTCTAAATAAATCATACAAATCATGTCAACAAATAAACCATGTATAATACTACGTGCATACAATGCAGTTGCACTAATAGGGTGAATAAATATTGGCTAAAGACCATCTCAAAAACATAGGACAGGGCGGATGGGAAGAAGTCTTAAACGTAGGTCATTTACACCAAGTGCCGGAATCACCAGACTTAACCTTGGACATTAATCACAAGGTGGCTTCTCAACAAGCTCTATACCACGACTGATTTGACAACACAAATTGATGTCATAACAAGTAAAGCCACAAGTAACAAAAAACATATCATAACATATAAATAAGTCATACGAATCATGTTATCATAAAAACCATGTGTAATACTAGATGCATGTAATTTAATTAAACTCAAAGTGCATCAATATTGGCTAAAGACCATCTCAAATACATAAGACGGGATAGATGGGAGACAATTCTAACCCTTGGCCACTTACACCA
>JAOXJP010193243.1:0-12213 GCA_025762735.1 Platanus orientalis | reverse complement strand
AAAGCAATTAATATATATATATATATATATATATATATATATATTTGTGTTGAAGCTAGAACTTGACAAGATGGGACTGGAAGATCTTTTGGCATAGGAGCATGAATCCGTCATGAGGGGTCTCTGAGCTAGGTGAGTGAATATGAATGTTGAGGTTGGAGCTTCAACGTGTCAGTTTAGAAGGATGGATTGGCAAGTTAAGAGAAAGACTGGTCACCAAATAAATAAATAAATAAGAAGTCAAAATAGAGAAAAACCTAGATAGAAGAATATGGCTTTAAAATCTGGAATACCCCACATCTCAATTCTCAACATATAACAGGAGTTGTAGGAGGCAAAGCTATGCTGAAGAAAGACATGCATCATCTTGAGGGTGGCAAAGGCTAGAATCTTGGGAAGTGATTCCAGAGGACCAAATTGTAGTGAATCCACATAAAATGATACAGAAATATTTCTAAATTTGTAGGAAACAAGCACTCCTTGCGAAACAAGATCATAGTAGCTACATACCCTTCGACAGGGAAAACAACACCGAGAAACAAGTTTGGCAGCCAGAAGACTACATCAACTTATTATCATTATAGAGACGAATGCATGACAACAACAATCAAAGAAAGAAAGGGAATCACAGCACAGGTACTCATTATAGGGAGCTTATATAGATTAAAAAACACCATCTGACTCAAGAAGACAATATTGATGATTTAAATAGTTCAAGTTGTCTAGTATGAACAAGGCTATTACATGGCTATCAAGAAAAAGAGATAAAAATCTGCCATTGGGAGTTAGGAACCACTGACATTGTTCCCTAGAATTGAAAGAATTCTTACATACTCAAAAATAGGGTAACAATCTTGATATAGAGTACGGACATCCTGAAGTTGACCTTGAATTGATCAGTGTCCCCTTTGTTCATAGAGGTTGACCAATAAAAGGTCATATCTAGTGTGAGTTGACATAAGAAATCATTGTAACAGCAAACAAATTAGCTCTCCCAAAACCTTAAGGTGTTTGGAAAGACACAAATAAATATACTTCAACACCATCCCTTAGGAGGAACACTGTTTTCTCATGGAAACACAATGTAGTAGTCAGGCGTGAGTCCACACAATGCGTACACATGTGCATACCACTACATTTGGAAAAAGACTTCCATCAAGCGTTGAACTTGCGACCTGGCTTGGCTTTGATACCGAATAGATTTCCGTTGCGTAGGGATAGAGGAAGAAGAAGAGAAAAGAAAATATTTGGGGAAGTGGAATACATACGGAGAGTGTATGTACCTCTCACATATATTAGAATAGTAAAGGATACAAGAATACCCTTATACAATACATATATATGTACCTTTACATGAATGTACCCATATACTCTCTTATACATCAACGCTCCCCCTCAAGCTGGTATGTAGATATTATGCATACCTAGCTTGCTTACAAACTTATTGAAACTAGGACTACATAGACCCTTGGTGAACTAGTCGGCTAACTGATCTTCGGTCTTCACAAAGGGAACACATATCTGCTCAGTCTATAGTTTCTCCTTAATGAAGTGCCTATCCACCTCAATTTGTTTGGTCCTATTATGTTGCATGGGATTGTGACCAATATTGATTACAGTTTTATTATAAACTTATAGGACCTTGGGTGTTAAAACCCCTCTCTAAAGAGACTACAAATCCATAGCATCTCATAGATCCCATGAGTCTTGGCTCTAAACTCTGCTTTTGCACTCAATCTTCCTACAATTGATTGTTTCTTACTTCACCATATAACAAGGTTCCCTCCTACAAAGGTATAGTAGCTAGAAGTGGACCTCCAAGTTGATAAAAATTAAACCAATCTGTATCTATGAAACCCTCAATCTTGAGATCCTTTTGCTTGACATACAAGAGCCCTTGGCCTGGACTCTTCTTCAAGTGGAGAAAGACGATCAAACAATTCCCAATCATGTAGGGGATTTTGGTTTATTATTAGGAATCTTAGGCCTTTTGACATTCCTAGATGACAAGCCTAAAGGTTATTTTATTAATGATAGCGACGATATTGATTTTCTCTAGTCAAATCATGGGAGTAATCATTAGTCATTAATGTATTGAACTATACAGTATACTGCCTCAAGATGTTTCATAGTAGGAGCATGCATAAACTAACAACCCCAACAACAAAAGAAATGCAGATCTAGTCAAGATCGAGTAGATAAGATTTTCCACCAATCTTTGATAACAATGAATATCAATAGGTTGATTCTCGTCATCCGCTTAAATGCAGTGATAAGACTCAATGAGAGTCTCACAAGGTTTACACCCTAGCATATCCAAGTCTTGGAGAAGATCTAGTACATATTTGCACTGGAATAAGAAGATACCCATCTTAGACCTAGCAACTTTAATGCCAAGAAAATATCTGAGATGTCCCAAGTCTTCAACCTCAAACTCCTTGCCCAATAAATTCTTCAAGTTGTTGATCTCACACTAATTGTCACATGTAACAATACTATCATCCACATATACGATGAGGGCCATCTCCTGTCCCTTCTAATGCTTAATAAAGAGGGTGTGATCAGCTTGGCATGGTTTATAACCATTTTTAAACATGTCACTGCGAAACATCTCAAACTATACTCTAGGAGACTATTTAAGGTCATAAAGATCTTTCTTAAGATGACACACCTTCCTTTGACTATAGAATACTAAAACCCAGGTGGTAATCTCATATAAACTTTCTCTTCAAGATCCCCATGCAGAAATGTATTCTTGACATCAAGCTGGAGCAAAGGCCATCCCTAATTATCTAGAACTGGAATCAGTATATAAATAGAATTTATATATGTTATAAGGGCAAAGGTCTCCTGACAATCAACCCTATAAGTCTATGTGTAGCCCTTGGCTACTAATCGGGCCTTGTACCTCTCCATAATACCGTTTGGTTACAACTTGAGAAAGAACACCCATCTGCACCCCACAGGCTCTTTTCCTCGTGGAAAGTCTACAACATCCCATGTGCTATATTTTCTAAGACTTGCATTTCTCCTCCATTGCTCTTTTACCTTGAGGTTGAGATAAAGCTTGAGATACACTGCATAGAATGAAAACAGAAGACAAGTGGAAAAAACTCTAGACATGGGAGACAAAGAGTCATAGCACATATGATTAGCAATAGGATGTTGAGTACAAGAACAATTACACTTCCTAATAGAAATAGAAAGATGGAAATCATCAGAGTTGGAATGAGCAATACCTGGAGAAGAACCAATGTGCTGGAGAGGTACATGATAATAAGGGGAAGGGACAACTATGTGCTTGTACCAAATAAACTTATGTAATGTCTTTCACCTAAGCCTTCTTTTGGGTTGTTGCCACTAGTTTTGTCTCCTTTTGAGATGTTATTTTGTCCTTCTCCCCTAGCTACATCCATCACGATCAAACAAATATGGAGAAACAGGAAGAGGAAGTATCTTGTCCACCACCTCTACTCTCTCCCTAAAGATGAGGCACTAGGAGAGAAGAAAGAAACCAATTCATGGAAAGTAACATCCATAGAAACAAAACGCTGATAACACTTGTAACCCTTCTACCTCAAAGCATACCCAATGGAGATACACTTAAGCCCATTGGGATCCAACCTAGTACCATTTGTTTTAGGAGCATGGGCATAACAGACACAATCAAAGACTTAAAGGAGGAGAGACAAGGGAACTGAGGCATCGAAAAGAAGATAAAGGGAAAATTGAAAACCAAGAACTCGAGACGACATACAGTTCATAAGATATGTCATGGTTTGAAGAGCAATAGACCAAAACACTTTGGGAACATGCATTTAAAATAACAAGGTATGGGTTATCTCTAGAACACGGTAATTTTTTCTTTCAGCAATCTCATACTGTTCAGGAGTACCTAGATAGGTTGTTTGATGATGGAAATCATGCTGTGAGAGATAAGAAAAAACAGTAGATATGTATTCAGCACTATTATCAAACCAGAGAATCTTGATTTTAGAGTTGAACTATGTAGCAACAACACTATGAGACAACTAAAAAAAAGAAAAACTTCATGTTTAGCATGCAAGAAGTACGCCTAAGTAGTGCAAGTAAAGTCATCCAGAAAAGTAATAAAGTATCTATAACCAAATAAAGAAGTAACTGGGGTGGGGTTGTAGAATACATATGTATTGGGGTAGTATGTAATATATTTTTCTTTGATTGGTATTATATACACATAAAGGGGTACAGGTAGTATTACACACCATACACCATACCCTAATATAAATAACAATACATACGTATGCATAATTGTGTATACACATGCAATTCCCCTTCCATTGTCTTCTTTTTCTTCTTCCTTTCTCTTTCTTGTTCCTCTCTTCTATTCAAATCCTATACTTCATCTTGGTATCAAAGCAGGTTTAAATACAGATCTAACTGTCGGAACTCATAGCTGCTATATAGTACTGACGTTGACGTCAACACTAGTGCCACCAGTGATAGGGTCGATGATTGTTTTTGAAAGCCCATGATTTATCATCAATTTACATGTGGTTTGTTTGTGCATTTAATGATCACAAGTTTTTTTTTAAGTGATTTTCTTTATGAAATTTCGGAAAATCCATTTTTGGGTATTTTCGATGATCTGATCAACTCATAGTGCATCACAAGAGTGATTGAAAAGGATGTGGCATCGACGAAGCTCAGGATCTATCATGAGCCTTGTTTTTTAGTGATTTCTGGGTGTTGTTCTTCTGGGATACAATGTGGGGCAAGTATGATATAATCAAAAGCTGTTGAATGTGGCTCGTGTGGACTAGTAGGAGTGTTGTAGTGTGTATTGCGGACCGTGAGAGTCCTACTGTGTGACCTAGTTGTGGTCGTGATCTATGGAGACCTGTTTCAGTACTTTTTTTTAATAACTCCTTATTAATTTACATCATAGAATGTCAGAAGATGGCTCAAAGTCAGGCACATCCAATAATACCGATATGGGTGCTCTTGGGAAAGTTGTGAATGAATCATCAAACACCGTCATCACTACCGTTCATCTAGATGGAACCAATTTTCTCGCTTGGTCACTTTTTATAACAAGGAAAATTAGGGTACTTGACTGGTGATCCAAAGATGCCGAACACAAAAGATCTAGCCTATGCGAAATGGGAAGTTGATATTGTCATGGTTATGTTTGGTTTTTGTTATCTTAGGTATCAAGTAAACTAGTAGTTTAGGAGTTTCTAACTTGTTTTTTTGCTATTTTCATGAATTTGTGAGCCTATATATGGGCTGCACGTTTTTGTACTTGGTATAATAGAAATTAATAAAATTTTGGCTAGTTTTGCTCCTACAAGTGGTGCTTCTCTTTCTTCAAGTCTTACACCTTGGCTTGAAATCCTTGTAGGGATTATTTGGATATTATTTATTCTTCTTCCCCTTGATTCCTCTTCTTCCTTGCTATTCTAGAATCAAAGATTCCCTTTACTAGTTTTAGAGTTCTTTATTAAAGTAAATGCTAGACTAAGTTTTATATAATTTGACAAATCAAATCAACTCAGAATTGCATGAAATTTTAAACCTAAGACCTTCATGTATGTCAGAAATTGCCTAAAAAGTTTCATTAAATTCGGACGGACAACCAGGGGTATTTTGGTAATTTCAATATTCTGTCCAGAAATTCCAAAATTGTCATTTTGGGTTATTTCTCTCTATTTTCTTCCCATTTTCCATCCTAAACTCTTTTAGCTTCCTTTCTTTCATTCTATTCTTCAAATTTTAAAATTATTGGCTATTAGTGTGATTTAAAGATTACTTCTTGATGGATCAAAGAGTGTTCTGGCTCCCATTCTTAATTTAATGATTGTTTGAGAAACTTGGCTATACCCTACATCAAATTTGGGTCTTTCCATTATTGTGCAGCATCAAAAAGTCATGTTTGTTTAAAGTTTAAAGAGAAAAACTGGCAAACCGGACTAAATCATGATAAATTAGGATCTCAGGAAATCCAAAAAACTAGATTTTAGCTTTGCCTGATCGCTTAGGAATGGAATCCTGATCAATCATGATCGCCCCATGATCGATCATGTTAGGTTATGCATGAAAATCTGCGAGAATTTAAATGGCATTCTTGGAATTTGACCTCCCATTTGTACGCAAACCCCCATATGACGAATTAGAACCTTAAGTTTAACCTATTTAGACCTAAAGACATAAGAAAGAAGGAAAGAAAAAAAAAAAATAGAAGAATTGAGAAAATGGGAGAAAGAGAGCTCCAAATTAGGAGAGGTAAACCATGGGAGCTTGTCCCATGGGAGTACTTGCCTTCTTTTATAAAACATTTTACATTAGATCTATGGTAATTTGTTGATTTGAGATGATTCCCACCATGGACTTACAAAAAATGAGGCTTTAGATGAAGTTGGTGGAGGAAAGTGCAAGGAGAAAGGAATTTGGCAAGGGAAAAGCTAGAACCACAACTAGATCATTGATTGTAAGTAGTTATGTAAAGTATATGGTCTTCTTCCTTTGATCTCCGTGTTGAAATCCATATTGATTCACTTGATTTCATTTGCTCTCCTTTGAAACTCTAATCTTAAGATCTGTGAAGATTATAATCTAAATCTATGAAACTATTATTGTAATTGATTTCAGTTGAACTATTTTGATGTTTCTCTCGTGGAGTTCCATGTAAACAAGTGAATTTGGATCCCACTGGCTCTAAATCTACTACTACATCTGTTATGATTGAGTAATCCATAGCTTATTCTTATGGATTTATTTAAATTCTTTGAAATTGTAAGTTTAGACTTAGTCTACTTGTTCTTCAAGTTAAATTGCAAATTGTTGAGATCTATCATCGATTCAATCTCTATTTTTGAAGTTTGACGTCTTGCGTTACTCCAAATTGAATTATGCATTGAATTCTTAGATTGGTTAATTTACCCTTCTAAGATCATGAAAAGTTGGAAAGATTTGTCTCCCAAATGAATTACCGATTAATTCAACAAAAGTCGGTATTGATTTGGATTTGCATCGTCCATGATTAAATGATGCTAATTTGATTTATGTTGGCTTCATCGATTATATGGAAACTCATTGATTGTATTGACTTTATCAATTATATCAAGTCTGTTGATCTTATTGATCCCATTGATTGAATCTGCTCAGTTGATTATATTGACCCTATGGATTGTATTGGCTCTTCTCTTAGGGATTCTCAATGCGAAGAAATCTATAGGTCATATAAATTCCACCGATAGCATTGATTTTGTTAATCACATTGATCCATTGATTGTATTGTATCGATTGTATTGTCCCATTGATGGCATTGATCCCTATTATTCTAATTGATTCGATTAGATGCTCATATGCCATTTGTCATGCCCTTCGTTTGGGGACAATCAATGGATTTGTCCTTCGCTTGAGGATAAACAAGACGATGGTTCTGCCCTCCACTTGGGGATAAACAATGCATTTGTATCCCAGCATTGGTAACTTCTACAATGGTGATTATCTTATTTGCTTCTGATTGATCAACACCCATTCGGGTAATTCTATATTTATCATTCCTCTAATTGATACCCATCCGAGTAACTTCATATATATATATATATATATATATATATATATATATTGATTGACACCCATCTAGGTAACTCGACATCAACCTTTGTTTTGATTGAAGCCTAACCGGGAAAAATTGGTCACTATCATTTATTGATTGATATCCTTTGGTGTTAACCAAAGTCCGTTCTGATTGATTGATACCTTCAGGTAATTCATAATTGATATTCAACTGAATTGTAAAGATTCAAACTCCACATGGTTAAATAGATGAAGAAATCGATTGTAGTGTGGAATTGTACTAAAATGCTTCTATACAGGTTTATGATCTGTTGACATCTGTAGCATAGTAGAACATGCAGGCATTATAGATTCAATGATTGATTCACCCATACTACTATATTGCTTTGTTTTCTGTCTGTTTCTTTTGAGGTCATGCATGCATTGTTCATATGAATTTACCATCATATCATTATATATTGTGCTTTGTTTCATTTTAAGTATATTTTACATTACTCCTTATGAGGCATTGACTCACCCATCCATAACCATTTTTCCAAACAGTAAGTGAACAGGAAAGGAAGGTGAAAGGGTTAGAGAGATGTTTGAGCGACAAATTGTCATTTGGTTTTCAATTGATATTTTGATATTCAAAGTTGTAATTGAGGATTTATGCTTGATTCTTCTATTTGAGGAAATGGTCTTATTATATGTAGACCTTGATACATTGGATTTTTACCTTCTTAAATAGAGCAATTAACCGTCTCTCCTCAACCCTAAGGTGATAGGAGAGGGATGAGTTAAAATACTTATTATATTTCAACACTCCCCCTTAGGAGGGACACTCCTGGACAATTAACGTGGGGGAACTAGGTGCAAGGCTCGGGAGAATATTTGTGTCCATAAGGGGATTTGAACTTGCAACCTACAACCTTCTTTGATACCATCTTAAATAAAGCAATTAACCGTCTCTCCTAAAACCCTAACGTGATAGGAGAGGGATGAGTTAATATACTTATTATATTTCAACATACCTATACTAGATTAGGGAGATAAGATATGAAATGTATCACCAAAAGAGAGGCTTGGAAGTTTGTAGATTTTTGGACGTAGAATCCAAGAGGTTTGAATTTCTTTTGGAAGATGAAGGTGTGACGGTGATTGAAAGGGGAAAAGGCAGACCTCGACGGATTTTGATCCTAATTCTGGTTTTTCCTAGGGCTTCTTCATTTATCGCTAAGGCGTGCGATGGAGGCTTTAACTAGGAATTAAAGGAAGATATTCTATTCAATGGTGGTTTGATTTTCTTTTCACACAGATCATATGAGTATGGAAGGTTCCTTAAGATCAGTGAATGGAGGCAACATGAAAGAAACAGATTCACCATTGTACCGGCTGGCGATAACTGTTGTGGCTGGTGGTAGTTCATTGAGCTCTTACGCCAAATGGGGACGCCAAAGGTTAACAAGGTGTCTTTTGTGAATTGAGTCTGTGTTAATGAGACGTCGAAGCCTCAATGGGTTCAGCATATGGAAAAGTTACCTTCGGAAAACCTACTTATATGCAACGTATGAGGGGTTTTAGTCCCCTGGAAATCGGTGGGTTCCGTGTTAGCCAAAAAATTTCGATTCCAAGGAGAGGAGGATTTCATGATGAGACCATTAGGTCTTCCAACCAATCGAGCGATCTTCGAGGTGTGGGGGTTCTGAGGAGATGAGGAAGCTTTTGAATGTTGGACATTTTAAGGTGGGAAATGGGGCATTCACGTTCTCAAAATGGTCTGTTAATGCTAATAGAATAGACTAGGCCTCTGTGAAAGGACCTAGATGGGTGAAGGTATGGGGTCTTCCTCTTTCATAGTGGAATCACTCGAACTTTGTCGAGATTAGTTGGAGATGTGGAGGGTTATTGGAAGTCAATGGGAGATACAGCTCTAAAGAGATAATATCAGTTGTTCGTATGAAGGTAAAGGCTCGGTCGCTAGTAAATATTCCGAGGATGATGAAATAGCTTGCTAAAGACGACACGTTCATGCTGATCATTGAGGTGGAGTTGAATAGGTTGTCGGTTCCTTGTTCCATTGGAGGATCTTTGGGGCTTCCTCATTCGGGCAAAGGAGACGATCCAAAAGGGGATGTTAGATATTTGAATTCAGATAAGGGGAAAACCTGTATTTGATTCATTGAAGAATTGCTAGAGCCATTAGATCTTCATGGACGATCGGATGATATTGCCTACTTAAGAAACCCTAATTCTCTTAAGGAGCACGTGTGGATTCAAAATTTGAATTCAAATATGGATAATAAAGACACTTATACTAAGGGCGGTAATGGGCCAAATGCTTCTGGGCCTAAATCAAAGTGGGTTTAGAAGGAAAAAGGGGTTGGACATAATCTGGAAGGGCCGACTTTAAATAATTAGGCCCAAAATTCATTTTGTTCCTTTGATAAGTCTAGGAGCTTGACGGACAGAAATACCAGTGTGTACCGTCTGCTTATTGATGAGGGTTTCGATATTGATGAGGGTTTCGATATGGCATGGCTTGTGAAGATGCTCGACCAAAAGATGGAGGTTGCAGATAAGATGATGCCTGATACTTCAACCACAAGTGCATATAAAGCTTCAAGGTCTTCCTGCTATAAAACTAAATCCGAGGGTTTCTTTAAAACTCTAATCCATTCTCCAAAATCGAACTCTCTTCTAAGGCCTTCTCCGGTCAGTGGAGGTCTATCAAGCAATGATGATGGGTTAGGTAGGGCTTCCTCTCAACCGGTGGTGTTAATTAATTCTCGTTGGGGTCCTATCTATCAAATGGATGATGATGACGAATCTGAGTGCAAGCATATGTCTGAAGCTAACGAAGAAGAAGACGAGGTAGCCCTTAACGATAAAGTCTGTCCAAAACTTTTCACTCCTCCTCATGATGGTAGATTGGTGGATTACTTTGAGTCTCTGGAGGAAGGGGGCGATGCTGAGACTCACTCGTCTTCTAGTTCGTGTAATTGGGATTGTTCGTTAGTGGCAGATAAAGAGGATGGAGAAATTCTGGGTTCAGTTAAGGCGAATGCAAAGGGAGATGATTTGGGGCTTCAAAATTCTTCTCAAAGCTCATTTCAGGGAAATGGAGGTACTACCCCGATTTTACATTCTATCCTTTTTGGGAATAATCTTCTTCCTAGTAATGAAAACTTGATTCGTGATAATTCCTCTTTTGTTCCTTTTTCCTTCACTCTACTAACAATCCAGATTAGTGTTGTCTTCAGAATGTGGAATGCCATAAATTGTCATCTGAAAAGGAAAATGGGGGGGGGGGGGCTCTAGAGTCTAGACAGGATTGATGTGTCCTAAAGAGATGGTGAACGGACAAAGGGGTTTATTGCAGTAAAGCAAGTGGATAAGATTATTCAATGCATGGGTTTGAAAGTAATGGACAGGGAGGGGAATGAAGTCCTTTTTTCGGATTTCATGCAGGAAGTAGATGAAGGGGATGATGATGATCCAAAACACAAGCACAAGACAAAAGAAAAAAAGAGAACTTTGTAATTTGGAGTGGGAGCTTAACTATGGCACCAATGTCATGGGATTGGAGAGGTCCACAAGAGCAAGAAGGGGAAAAAGAAAGGTTGGAACATGAAGATTTTATCCTGAAATGTTAGAGGGTTGGGGGTAATGAGAAAAGAAGACTTGTGAAGGAATGTTTAGAAAATATCATCTTGACATGGTTTTTATTAGGGGTGTGCATGGGCCGGGCTTGGGCCGAGCCAAGGTATGCCCAGGGCTCAACCCGCCATAGTAACTTCGGGCTCGGGCTAGCCCACGGCCCATTAATTTTTCTAAAAACACAATCTTTGATGTCTCTTTTTCGACACCTACTTTTTCATCTCAACTCTTTTTTGGATGTTTTTAATCAACATAACCTGTGTCAACTTATAATTTACCATATACACTAAATACACTTTTTCATCATAGAACATTTTCTTCACATACACATATACATACCTGTATATATGTATATATATATATATACTTATTTATATATGTATAAATGTATGTATATATATGTTTTTATATGTGTATATATATGTGTGTATTTATATAAGTTCGGGCTTAGGGCTGGGCCTCAGGCTGGGCTGATGTAAGCCTGAGCCCGGCCCTAATAAAGTTTGGGCCTTTAACTTGAGCATGGGCCCTTATCGGGCCTAGCTCGGGTCGGGCTTTTCGGACTAGACCGGGCTGGGCTCGGGCTGGCTCGAGCCCATGCTCAGCTTTACTTAAAATGGTGTATTAATGCATATTTTATTTTGTAGGAAGTTTAAAATAAACTAGCAAATCGCATGGGATCCAAATCTAAGAGAAGAAATTCGTAGCTCCAAATTTGGAAGGAAATTTGGATAGAGAAATTTGAGTCAGCTACAATATTTTGGCCATAACTTTTTACTTCGATATCGGATTGAAGTGAAATATGCAGCTCTGGAAAAAAAATTTAAAGCCCAACAACTTTGCATTTCACAAAAGAGAGCAAATTCAAACGTTTTCTAGGTCAAAATCGAGTTGGAAGTTGACCCAATTGCTGGTGACGGGAGTTAGCAGATTCACTCTCCAATTTTCCTTATTTTTCCCTTTTATGTAGAAACCCTAAAAACATATAAAAGGGAGCAAGGGGCTATACCT
>JAOXJP010193242.1:0-26185 GCA_025762735.1 Platanus orientalis | reverse complement strand
AGTCAGAGCAGATGGTTTCAATAACTAGACCTTTAGGATTTTTGGATTCCTGGATTTGTGCTAACCCACCTTGCCAAGAGGGAGATAGTTTGCTGGTTGAGTCCCTTGAGAAGAGGTTCAGTAAGGAAGCCTCAACGATCGGCGGTGAGATAATCTCGGTGGATGGAAAGCTGGGCATTAAATCAATTTATGGTTGGGAGTCTTCCTTTGGATTATGGGAGAAATTTGTGATATGCAGGAAGAAAGGAGGCAAGCCCAACTGGGAGATAGATTGCGGTTGGATTAAAGCCATTTGAATTCCAGACGGATATTCTGGCGTAGATGATCTCCCGATAGCTGTATACTGTTCCTGGAGTTTTGAGGCTGAGACCACTCAGTTGGCCAATTTGCGGAATCTATTGGGAGGGGCAGAAATGGGTTGGTTAGAACTTCGAAGGTGGTCGCCAAAGGTGCCTGAGAGTGGTTGGGAATCGCGGAGGAGGTTGATCGAATTTAAGGTTCTCCCGTTTCATCTTTGGATAGCAGGTTACTTCAGGGCAATTGGCGGATTGTATGGGGGTTTCATATCCGTGGATGAAGCTACGAGGAGGTTGGATGATTGCGAAGTTGCGAGCGTATGGGTTTGTGGAGGAACTTTAGATGAAATTCCACAGTTGATTTCTCTCTTTGATAGGGGGAAGGAGATCAGATTGGAGATTTTTCTGGGAGGGAAGGAGCAGGCTGATATCCAGCTATCAGCGATGGAGTTGGAGCTTTCGGATGGCGAACACCAATTCAAATTTCAAAATACCAAGAAGGGATTTGGTTAGATGACAAGGCCTGGTGGATGTGCAGAAGGTTGTGGGGAGGGCATTGTGGTGCTAGTGTCTGACATGGCCCAAAACCAGAAACCAGCCATGGTTTTGTCCTCTGATGGGAGACAGGATGGTGGAGTTGTGGAGACACGAAGAGATAATGGGGGCTTTAAACCTCAATCGACAAAAATGTGGGTAATAAAGTCTTTTTCCAAGGCTAGGAATCTTGATGGGGTTGGAGAGGGGCAAAATAGAGAAATTGGGGACTCACCAGGGAGAAAGAAGATTGTGGAGGGGAGATTGGAGGAAAGTAGGTGTTTGGAAGGAGTTAGGGGTGAATTCGATAGTTGTGAGGGGCGGGTTGATTCTTCGAGGGAGGCGTAAGGGCCTTGTAAGAATTTCTACTTTCAGAAGTGGCTGGGTGTTAACCATAGGGCAGAAGGGCATCCCGAGATTTTTGAGAATCAGGAGGGTCTAAAAGTTAGTCTCAACTTAGCGGAAGGGCCTAATGGGAATATTAGGGCTCGGGAGGGGTTAGTTGCAATTTTTCCTCCGACGAAAGATTATATTGAAAGTTCTTTATGTCGAACCAAGGTGGCGGATGGGCTTCAGTAGGTTGAGGCCTCTCAGGAGCGTGCATCGCCAAGGGGGATGAAGGAATTCGAGTCAGGAAGGACTGAACTGGGCTTAGATGGTCAGTGAGAGGAGTATTCTCTTCTAGTTGATGTTGGTAGAGGGAATCATGTAGCGTCAATAGCGATTGGAAATGTTCTGGGAAAAAACCATTATTGGCAGCTATGGTTCCCTTCTTTGGCGATGGGCTCTGGGGAGGTGATGGCTCCTATCCCTAACCTCTCCTCTTTGACAGACATTTAGGGGATTTATTGGAGAAACTTGTATTCCAGGTATGTGGAAGGAAGTTGTTGGGAATATGGAGGTTTGGCTGTCTTGGGACCTCTATTGGGTTTTGGGGGGAATTCATGTGATGTCAACCAGCTTTACTAGACTGGGAGTTCTGCTGGCTCCTTTACAAGGTGCGGATTAGATCCTATCGAGACCGATTTGAGGGAGTTTGCTGCTTTTGAAGGGAGCCAGTTTATTAGGGATAGAGAGCAATAGAGTGGTGACGAGCATGGAGCTCGAGCGAGTTCTCTTGCCTTGCCTTTAAATGAGACGCTGGGTGATGTGGGCTTTCTTCGCTCAATTGGGGAGACTGTGAAACTCGACCACGAGAGGCAATTGGTATTGGTGGCTTGGGCCAATCAGGAACTGGAGGAGACACCAATAACATCTGTATCTGAATAGGTTCTTCCAAAAGTGGAGGAAGTTAGCAAGATTTTAGGTCTGTTGTTTGAGGGGCTAGAATCACTAGCCTGGGAGTTGTTTGCAGAGCTGGAGAAAAGGGAGATGGCCCAACCAAGAAGTGAGACCCCTATCTCGAAGGCAAGGGAGGAGAGGATACACCGTGAGGTTAAGAATCTCAGGTGGGGTTTGTCTTATGACAGAAAGGGGTAAAGGATGGGGAGGAATCTAGTCGAAAGACTTGCGGGTACCATGGAGTTTCCTCATGAAGTGTTCTATTATTTCATGGAATGTAAGAGGTTTGGGGAACCACGACAGAAGAAGACAAGTCAGGAATTTGGTTGGAGATTACAAGCCAGACATTGTTATATTGCAAGAAATAAAACTTATGAGGATCTCCACTAAAGTTATTAGGAGTATCTGTCCTTTTGAGAACCCTGGCTGGGCTTACTTACCTTCTATTGGGGCTACAGGTGGAGTTTTGATGATTTGGAATTCGGAAGTAGTGGAGGAGGAAATATCGTGGGTGGATAACTTTTCAGTGTCCAATGTGGGGGTAATCTAGGGAGAACATAACAAATGGATGGTGACGGTGGTGTATGGTCCTTCGGGGGTGATCCTTTGGAAGTTTTTCTTGACGAGTTGGAAAGAATTAAAAATTGTAGGGAGTTGCCTTGGTGTTTAGGGGGTGATTTCAATGAGGTCCTCTTCCTCAAAGAACGAAACAGGGCATCGAGAAGGTCGAGAAGAATGGACATGTTTGGGGATTTTGTTGACAGGAATGAGTTAATGGATATCCCTTTGTCGGGTGTTAGGTTCACTTGGTTGAACTTCCAAGATAGATCATCCATGAGTAGGTTGGACAAATTTCTTGTGCCAACGGATTGGGATGACTAGTTCTCACTGCTTAGTGCTCTCGTTCTTCTTCGACCTGGGTCTGATCATTCTCCAATTTTGTTAAAAGGAGGGACGGAAATAAAAAAGGTGGTTCCATATCCTTTCAGATTTCAGAACATGTGGCTGCTCTAGCTTGGATTTGTGGAGCTTATTCGTGGGTGGTGGGAGGAGATGGAAGTCTAGGGCCCCTTAGGCCAGAGATTCTGCCTGAAGTTGAGAGGGATTCACGAGAAGTTGCGTGTGTGGAATAGGGATGTTTGTGGGGACATAGAGAAAAGGAAATGTTCTTGCTTGGAGGAGATTCAAAAATGGGATGGATTGGAGGAGGAGGTTGAGTTGAATGAGGATAATAGGCTGGCTAGAAAGATAGCAAAATTGGAGTTTGATAGGATCCTTGAGATTGAAGCGGTGATGTGGTGTCAGAAATCGATGGTGCAATGGCTAAAAGGAGATAACACAAATTTTTTTCACAAGATGGCTAATGCGAGGAGGAATGTGAATGGGATCCATAATATTTGGATTGAGGGCGTAAGGGTGTTTAATGAGGAAGTCATTAAGACTCACACGGAAGAGTATTTCTTGAATTAGTATTCTGAGGAGAGGCCTTTTAGGCCGAAAGTGGATGGCCTTCCATTGCCCTACTTATGCGAGGGTTAGATAGAATGGTTGGAGAGACTGTTTGAGGGGGAAGAGGTTAAGAAAGCCGTTTGGATGCTTGATGGCGACAAGGCTATGGGACTCGATGGTTTCTCCCTTGCTTTTTATAGGGCGTGTTGGGATGTGATTAAGGGGGATTTGATGTTGGTTATGTAAGACTTTTTTGAAAGGGGCTTTCGATAAAGGGAGTAATGCCACTTACATTTCTTTGATTCCAAAAAAGGAAGGAGCGAAGCATTTGTCAAATTTTAGGCCCATTAGTTTGTTGGGAAGTACTTACAAGATTATTTCCAAATGGGAATGTGCCCAAGGAACAAAGAGCTTTCTTGAAAGGGAGATCCATGGTGGATGGGGTTCTCTGTGCTAACAAATGCATTGATGCTCGCTAGAGGGATGGGAGGCCAGGAGTGATTTGCAAATTGGATCTTGAATAGGCCTACGACCATGTTAACTAGGATTTCTTGATGTACATATTGAGGAGAAGTGGCTTTGGAGTTCGTTGGAGGGGATGGATTTGGAAATGTGTAAGCTTGGCTTTGTTTTCGGTGATGATTAATGGTGTGCCAAAAGGCAATTTTGGATGTAGTAGGGGTTTACGCTAGGGTGGTTTGCTTTAGAGGGTCGCAGAAGTTGGTATGTTTGAAGGTTTCTCTCTAGGCAATGGGAATGTTAGTGTCCCATCTTCAGTTTGTGGATGACACAATCATTTTTTGTGATAACTCTCAACGTCAGATTAGAATACTCCGGTGTGTATTAAGGTGTTTTGAGGTGGTAGTGAGACCATCTTAATTTTGCAAAGACTTCCTTGATTGCTATAGGGACGGTTCCAAACTTGGATCTGTTGGTGGCTAACTTGGGTTATCGAATGGGGTCTCTTCCTTTTACTTATCTACAGATGTCTCTCGGGTCCTCGTATAAGCAAAAAGAAGTTTGGGCTCCGATTGTTGATCACATGAGGAAGCGTTTGGCGGGTTGGAAAACTTGATACCTTTCCAAGGGTTGCAGACTCACTTTGATCAAAGCTTCTCTGGCCAGTATGCCAACTTATTATCTTTCCCTTTATGTGGTTCCAAAAGATATTTGCAATTCTATGGAAAAACTTCAAAGGGATTTTCTTTAGAGAAGGGGAAGAGAGGAAAGCGGAATTCACTTGGTGGCTTGTGATAGGGTCTACAGTCCAAAAAGGATGGGTGGTTGTGGTCTTCGTACTTTACAAGTCATGAAGGCATTGCTTTGTAAATGGCTTTGGAGGTTTGGGGAAGAGGTAGGGAGTCTTTAGAGTAGTGTGGTGGCTGCGAAGTACGGGACGTCCAATGATTGGTTCCCTTCTTCTCCTAGGGGGACATATGGTTGTAGCCCTTAGAGGGGTATTTTAAACTTACTTCCTTTGTATAGGAGTGGTCTAGGCTATGAGGTCGGTGACAGTAGGGGCATCAAATTTTGGGAAGATGTGTGGTGTGGCGAAAGATCTCTAAGGGAGGAATTCACATATATTTTTGCTTTGGCCTCGGATCTTGGATCAATGGTTGCTACAAATATGGCAATCCATGGAGAGGAAGTAGTTTGGCAACCGAACCTCAAGAGGGATGCTTATGATTAGGAGATCCCTAGAGTGGTCCAGTTGCTCTAGTGTTTACAAGGAGCTCGGATTCTTTTGGGTCAGGTGGATCGCTGGGTGTGGAGGAGAGGAGTGGAGGGTGTTTTCTTGGTTAGATCATGTTATGACCATGTTGCTGCGGTGGTGGGAACATCGGGCCCTTGGAAGGTCATTTGGTACAATGCCATCCTCCTAAAGGCTCAATTTTTCTTATGGACAACATCCCTAGAAAAGATATCTAGCATGAATATGTTGCGACGAAAAGGCTTCTACCTTCCCAGCATTTGCCTTCTATGCTATCGGGATGTAAAATCTTCATCTCATCTTTTGATTCATTGCTCCTTTTCCTGGGAAGTGTGGTGCAGTATAGCGAGACTTTGGCATTGTTTTTGTTGCTCCCTCAAATTTCTCAGCGTTACTCCAGGCATGGAATGTGGCAGCGTTTTCCAAGTTGGGTAAAATGATTTGGAAGTTATTCCCGGCTACGATTTGTTGGTCTTTTTGGTGGGAGAGAAATAACAGAGTAGGGTTATTCGGAACCGGCCTATCGGGTGTCTAAAAGAGCGAAGGAGATTATTTTTTAGGCGAGGTGGTGTAAAGGTTATGGGTGCATTCCTAATGGTGTGTTGGCTAGGGATTGGGCAAACATTATAGGATGTTGTCAGCGTGACATTCGTTTGTTTAGTGTGGTTTTTGTCTTGGGATTCTGTCTCTATTGTGTTTTTGGTTCTTTCTTGGCTTTTTGGGGATTGCTCATCCCCTCCTTGTAGGTCTGTTTGCTTCCCTTTAATATTTTCTTAATAAAGTATTTTTTCCCATAAAAAAAATTATAAATAAATACAATTTTTTTTTTCCAGAAATCTACCAAAATGACATATTATGTGCAAAATGGTATGTAGCATGCCATATAAAAAATTAGACCAAACAATGCTCATTTCATATAATTTTTTGAATTTTTTTGAATTTTTCGTAAAAGTAAATATACAATTTTTTTCTGAATTTTTTTCATGAATGTGTAGATCTATCAGAAATGTATAACATATAAAAAATCTACAAGGATTAGAGAAGAAATAGAATGATTACCATAGTTTTTGTTGAGATTTGGGGTTTCAGGTTCGATCCTTCGATCCGGCTCAAATAGCTTCTTCAATGAAATGGACTCAAGTGGAGTCTATAAGCTAAATCTAGCAAGAATCTAGAGAAAAAATGGAATTTTTGAAGTTTTTGAGTTGGGCGATTTGAGACTCTTCCACTGCGAAATGCGAGACACCTTGTCTCGCATCTCGCTGTTTAATGGGAAAATGATAAAAAATGACCCCCATCTCATGAGATGCGAGACATCTCACAAGATGTTAGTCTTGTCCTGGTTTTTTGCTATATAACCCTGTTTTGTATTGCAACTTTACGAAATCGATACGTCTCACGCGAGATTTTGAACTATGTCTGATACCTTGCTGGTATTTTGGCCATAACTCTCCCGAATCATATCGGATTTGTAAGATCTTGGAATCATTGGAAATGTAGCTTAATCAACAACAACTGATGTAGGATGCTAGTGATATAAAAGTATAGAGATCAAAGGGATTACTCAGAGTATGATCAGCTTCACCGAAATTCCTACTCATCAACCATGTTGCATAAGTCTAATAACAATGATTTAATGAAAGATCAACTATCATATGGCAACAATCCAAGATGATATAAAGTGCTCATAACCCAAATTAAACACAATACAAGTGTTGCCCTAACTTAGTTAGGGACATAAATCCAACGATTAAGTAGATTACGGGTTTTGAGGACATTGTGAATGAAGCCACTTGTTCTATGAATGGTTGTATAAAAGGGAAGAGGGGGGCAGACCTAGAATTGAAAATCTGTTTCAATCCCAACTCTAGGTGGACTCGGCTGCCAATCTAGAGAAAACTTTTTCGGAGGAAGAAGTTAAAAATGCGATTATGGGTATGGATGGCACCAAAGCTCTAGGTCCTGGTGGTTTCTCTATGTTGTTTTTCCTAGAATGTTCGGACACTATTAAAGTTGATCTTATGAATGTGTTCTTGGAATTCTTTGAGTGAGGTGAAATTTGTAAAGCCATGAGATCTACTCATTGCTTAAATCCCCAAGAAAGAAGGATCTTCTTCTATGGGTGACATTAGGCCCATTAGTCTAGTGGGGAGCCTATACAAAATTATCTCTAAAGTGTTGTCTGTTCGGATTAAAGAGGTCATGGGTGTGTTGGTTTCATCTACTCAAAGTGCTTTTATTCATGGGAGACAAATTTTGGATAACATTTTGATTGCTAATGAATGTGTGGACTCGTTGCAGCGAGACAAGAAGGAAGGGGTGGTGTGCAAGCTCGATAGGTACTCTGATGTCCTCATCAATAACTTTACTCAACTACTTGGGGTCGGTTACACGAATCCTATTCCACCATTCCACTCTATTTAGGGCCATATCAGTCATGAAATCACAGGCTGCTATGTCTCTCATTACCACTTTAACCCAGGCCAATTTTGGCCTTCCTCATGTCCTTTTAACACCTTCAATTTACATCGTCTCACTCCTTCTCATTGTTGCAATCATTGGTTTTCATTGTGCATGATCAAACTATCTCAGTCGAATTTCCTTCATCTTATCACTTATTGGTGCTACACCTAAGCTCCTGCGAATGGATTCATTCCTAATTCTATCCTTTCTATTCTTGTCACTCATCCATCTCAACATCCTCATTTCAACCACACTCATCTATCTATGTGTTGTTTGTTGGTTGCCCAACATTCTGCTCTATAAAGCATGGCTGGTCTTATAACCATCTTATACAATTTTCCCTTTAATTTTAGTGGTTAGGTTGCTTAATCAAATGACACCAAAATCAAGCTAAACAGATAAGTTTTGACTCCTCAAAATATGGCGCATGGCTGGTCTTGTAGCTGTCTTATAAAATTTTTCCTTTAATTTTAGTGGTACTTGTTAGGTAGCTTAATCAAATGACACCAAAATCAAGCTAAACAAATAAGTTTTGACTCAAAATATGGCCCAAAGAAAAGTGACAAAAATAAGATTTCTTAACATAGTTGTAGGGGACCTTGGTACAAGGTGGGAAGCTGGTTTGGTACGCTAATTTCATACCTCTTCTCCAAGTACTGGGAAGCACGGTGAAGCGAGTGGAAGGTATTTAGTGAAACGAATGGAAGCCTTTTGAGAAGTGAGTAGAAACGTTTGGATAATCGATTGAGAAGTGATCCAAGAAACAATATTGTATTTTATTTAATATAAATTGTATGCAAACAACATTGAAAAAAATATTATCTATGAGATTTTATAATGATTTTGTAGGGAAAAAATATTTAGGATTGAATTTATTGTCTAAAAGGTCATTACCTAGTGTTGTTCCCATTACTATGGGGTGTTGGGAGGGGTAAACCAGAGGCGGAGAAGGACCTAACCTTTGGCTTTTTTGCACAACTCATGAGACTCGAACCCGCATTTTCATGCTAACAGCCCAAGCCACTACCCTTGCACTAAAACAATGACTCTATTGAATTTTCTATATTATTTTATTCCAATCCAATAAAAATTTCAAATCTGATGGTTTTTAGACAAGGTCCTCTATAGTTTGACTTTAAGATGTAATTTATCTACATAAAATCTTATGTATGGCCAAATCTAAGGTATTAGTGGCCATACTAATCACAAGTGGTTTGCATATTGATTTATACATCATAATTCTTTGTTATTTGCATCGTATAGCTTTTAGGTTTTTTAGTACTTTCTTTGATTTTATTCATTTTATTGTATTGTAGTTGAATTTATTGATTGTAACTTATATCTATTTACTTTATTATTGTTTTTTGTTTCTCGCTTCCCAAGGATTTATTGAGCATCGCTTCTCGCTTGGTAACTATGGCTGTGTTTGATAACACTCCAAAAGACTGGATCTTTGATTCTTAGGTCCAAAAGAGTGATTCTATTAAAAAAGTCGTTTGGTAACTTCAAATTCTCTCCTTAGATTGTAGAGAGTGTTAGAGGATTGCAGAGAGCCGACATTTAATGTCTTTTAGAAAGCCAAGGACTTGGTTTGCTTTTGGGGTTTAAACTGTAAGCTCATGGGAAACTACTTGGTTGCGAGTATGAAAAGGGAGTGGCATAGTGTCTTTATTAGTAATTAGTTTTGGTTTGTTTCTTGTTGTGTTCTTGTCTTTGGGGATTTCTGATCCCTTTTCTCTTAATTAAATTTTCTTTCATAAAAAGAAAAGAAAAAAAAAAAATCTCTCCGTGGACTCCACTCCCAAAATTCCTTTTTGAGCCACTTTTTGGAAACCAGAAAAGAAGTTTCTCCGGTTTCAACTCCTGATTCTTCTTCTTCTTCGTCTTTTTCTTTTTCTTGATTCTATTACTTCATCATTGTTGGGATTTTTTTTTTGAAAAAAATTGCCGAACCAAACACATTTCTAATTCCGGAATTGACTCCAAAGAATGCATTCTTGGTGGAATCCAGAACCAAGAATTGAGACCTACATTCTTGGAGTGTTACCAAACGCAACCTATGCTTCTCAGTTTCTAAAAAATTATATAAAACTTAACCCACTTAAAATTAAATAAAACCCCCTAAACTGACTTTTATAAAACTTAGTAGACTAACCCAAATCTGACAAAAGTAAAATTTATTGTCAAATAAAAATTTTGAATCTTAAATACCGAAAATGCCCCTGTGACTCGAATCTAGATACTTTTCTGCATTAGGAGAAATCCCTCCTAATTCTCACGAGTCACCTCCTAAAATTGTACCATGGGGCAGCGACCTCAATTTCTAAGCCTTCAATACTTTCAATGTTCTTATTTTATTATTATTTTTTGCCAAGCGAAAATTTCATTAAAAAGGGGATAAGGCATCCCCAAAGCAAAGAAACAAAACAAGGGACCCATAGCCCCTAGGGCCTATAAACTTAAAGAAGTTTCTTACAATGTTACCCCACCTCGATTTAATATCTACAAAGGTATAATCACTTTTTTTTAAAACAATTTGTAGCCCAGAAACTACATCTATATTTGGCTCTCTTGAATACAATTATCGGCAGCTCTACATAGTTTTCAAAGCACCTTTGATTCCTCTCCAGCCAAAGGGACCAGTGCACAGCTGGAAGCCATACAATCCTCCCTGTCGCTAGTCCTAGGGTAGGATGAAGATCACAATACTTTGTTGTGATAGAAAACACATATAAAATTGCGCTTGACTAGGGTTGCCGTTGTTGTTGTCATCAAAGTCAAAGGTTTAGTGGTTCTGGGGTTGTGCTACATCAGTGACCTGGGTCCTCATTCCATAAAATGGTCCTGCCTAAGCTTGTTCAGATCTATTACTGACTGGATGGGGATACCACCTTATTGAGAAAAGCTGAAATGCCATGATTTGCAATCTCTGAAATTAAATCCATATAAAAAAAAAATCTCTGAAATTAAATCCTTGATCATGGACGGTAGATGAGTGCACACAGTTGATGACATTGGCGTTCTACTCTTTAGCACTCTATGAATGCTTGATAATACAGGAAACTAGTATGTTCTTGAGGGAGATTTTTCTCTTTTCATTCTTGCACTTCTTCATTTTCGAAATCCATCTACAATAGAGAGTGACCATCAAGATATCCGTTGAATATATTTTTGAATAACCGCAGTGTGACAATATGAAGACCAGTCTCATCTTCTGTTTAAACTTGTGATTCGATACTCGGTATTCCTTCTTTGAGTTTTGGCTCCAATCAGCATCTTTCTTCTCATTGGTAGGAATATTAAAGGGATTTCAAGTTGCTTGAATGGGCTTTGGAGCTAGGCCCATGAATCTGTGTCCTGTGTACTAGTTGTCTTCTTAATGGTCCAAAAAATATCCATCAAGCATTGATTTTCTGAACTTGGACTGTTGAAAAAGATATGGTTAAAGGCGAAAATTCCACCAATCTAAAAACAACCATGATGCAGGGTGGGTTTGGAGACCAAACAACCTGTGGGTTATGGGCCAATGAAATCCTCAAAGTAGATCAATTCAATCTAACCTCGAAAAGAATGTAAGAATCACAGAAAATAAACTCCACAGTACAAGCTACAGGACAGAATTTGTTTCTTTCAGAAAAGAGATCTAGACTAATCCAAATCACTTGTAATTTTACAGGATTATAGCTCTATGGTTCATGAGTTAACCTACCAAAACTCAGACAAAACTGGTACTTTTAATTGAATAATCCATATAAAACTCAGGTTTGCCTGACAGATTTCAGCAACTCAGATTGGAATTTCATCAAAGAGATTGTAGGCATTCATGGGAGTGCGTAGGTCTAGGACAGCCTTGTACATGTGGGGTCACAACTCAAATAGAGGTCAATTTGCTTGGGAATCTGCAGGCTGAAAACAGCAGGGAATAGGAGCTGTTTGATTTCCACAATATCTAAGGAAAAATCTGGTTGCAAGGACCATACCCACGTGTTGGGTTGATCATTTATTAGAGGATTCTGATCTGTGCAAAAGTCAGAAAACTTTAGCACCTCTTTGGGTTTGGTTCTTGAATCTATGATTTAGATTTTACATAAGATTGGTTTCTCAGCCACCAAAGCTCACTCTACCACCATTAGAACATAGGGAAACAGGTTAAGAGGGTTTAAAACTTACCTGGAGCTGCAAGGTTTCTCACCAAGGAGCTGGAATCACAAGGTTTCACACCTAAGAGCAAGGATGATGCAGCACCAGCCTTGTAAACCAATCAAATAACTACGTAAAGCAAGGCTGAACACAAGAGGGTTTCAAGGCTGTCGAGTATGGGTTAAAATGATTCCAAGAGGGTTAAATCTGAGGTGAAATAAGGGTTTAATAAGTTCTCTCCAGAAGTAAACAGTAGTGTATACAATAGGGATTTAGGACTAAACAGTGAGTAGGCAGAGGAACTTATGGGATTAGGTGGGGACAGAACCGGGCTGTTTCTGGGGCAGAATAGAAGGCTGGAACAGCAGGCTATTTGGTGTGTTTATGCTAGAGTTCAGGTTCTGTTTTAGGGGTAAACACAGAAGATTAAACAGGACTATTGGAGGGCTGTTTAGACTCAGCACATTGGATCAAAACAAAGGTAAACAACAAGGTAAAACTGGGGTGTATCAGCAGGGTCTGTAGGTTACTAATCTGGTTTAGGACAGTCTTCAAACAGTGAGTGGGCAATAGGGTTTAAAGAGGGTCTTTTCTGGGAAAAAACAGTGGGTGGAGTTGGGCGGCCTAGTAGAAGGTTGATTTCTTATGCGAACAGAGAGGAATCAAGCTATAAAGAAGGCTTACCCAGATGTTCTCACACTCTACCATAGTAACAGATTTAAAGGCTTGAACCTGATATCATAGGATATCCAAACAGCAACCACTAAAAGTCTTCTGATATGAGTTTCTTCAGTCAGTCCACAGTCAGAGAGAGAATCACCTTATAGGCAGTCAAATGCTCCAGGAAAGCTATTGCAATCTTATTAGATTAGAAGTCGTCTGCAGAATCAATCAATTATCAAATCTAGGGTGAACTGCTGCTGCTGCAAGTTCTCAACCAAGGAGAACGTTACTTATCTTCAAAATCAAGATAGGGGATCATCAACCGTAGGAGCCGCAGGTACCAAGGTAAAGTCAAGCTGCAGTTGCTGCAGGGTGTGGGGAGTGTATGGGGAATGTTAGTTTATTGTTGCAGCCAGTTCTCGATTTAATTGGGATCTGATTTCTTGCTGAAATCAAGAACAATGGAGATAAGGAAGTCAAGCCGCAGGGTTGGTGTTAATATGGTTAGGGTTTGATGAGAATAAACAAAATGGAAAGGATTAATGGGATGGACGAAGGTTTAGGGTGATGGGATTAGGTTTGGATTGGAAGAAGCCCAAGGAAGGTAATGATGGGGATATAGGGGTTGGAGAGAACAGAACAGAAAATATGAAATAAAAGGATAAGGAGGAAGCAAGAAGAAAGAAGGGAAGAAAAAGAACTAGTACCTTGTGGGAAAGCCCTACCCACACCTAGCAAAACCCTACCAAGGTCAAGTTCTAGGCACAAGAGAACTTGAAAGTCAGCACCCCATTCATGGAAGCCAAAACACTGAAATTTTACTCATCATATCATGTGAAAATAAGGTGGAGAAGGCCCAAATATATAACTCACGATTTTGGCCTCCTTACAATAACAACTCCGATTAAAAAAAACATAGAAACTTTCCTAAATTGGCTACCTAAACTTAATAAGACTCTTACCTAAGACTTCTAACATAACTTGCTAAAAAAATGTTAAAAATGACCAAAAACTTGGCCTTCTAAGGCTAGTTGAAGATCACTTTATTTAGCTATAATATGTGCTGTCTTAAAAGCCTAAACACAAAAATAACAATACCATCCATGTCCTAACCTCTATTAACTCAAAATATGAAATAAAACAATAAAATCACTCTAAAAGACTTTTAATCAGCAACATAAACTCTTCTGTTGAGGTCCAAGCAATTGTCTTCCACATATCCTCTTGTGTGGACCCCACCAAGCCATGTGTGGGTCCCACCTGGCTCCAATGTCCACATCGAAGGAATCACAAGGTTTCACACCCAAAGAGCATTAGCAGTCTAAAATCATTCTTTCATGCCTCAAAACTGGAGTTATAAGAATAATTTATATGTTTCAATAGGTGGGGGGTGTCCAGCCCTAGTGGGCTAATTATAAAATTGTCCTTGCACAGGTGTGCAAAAAATATCTATAACTCCCTACAAAGTTGACCAAAACCTATGGAACTTTAAAAAGTACTAAAAGAAGACTCATAGAACAAAACCTAATGATTGGACCCCACATCTAACAAGTGAAAATGACAAAAATACGCTTGACTATACAAAAAACCATGTAAACAATAAAGAAACATAAAAACATGACTTTCTTGATGTCTTCCAGCATCATTCTCCCCTGGTTTGAAAATATTCGACCTCAAGTTTTGTAGTGATGAAGAATCAGCAACATTGGGTAACTTTGACGGCTTAATCATTTATCATCTTCTCCATGATAAAATCTCTGATGTTGATCTTTTTTGTTACAATTGGCTTTGTTGGCTTGTCTTGGAAAAACTGTAAAGTATATTTCTTCATGCAGTTTATATGGAATCATATCAGACCATTCGAACAATAGCTTACTAATTTTCTTGGGCACATCAAAAGTTTGTTCTTCAATGAATTCCTTCACCTCATTCAGAAGAGAAGTGTTGATTGCTTGTTGCATAATCTCTTGTGAAACCAGCTCATCTGTGACATCCATCTGTTCAAATAAAGTTGTAGCTTTATTTGGTAGTGAAAGCTTTGGCTCATCATCAACTTCTCTAACAATCTCTTCTTGTGTTTTCTTTTCCAAAGTTGAGTGCACCATATGAGTAGGCTTTTGTGGCTTCACTCGAAAGCAATAACATGTACTATGGCTAAAAATTCTCAATATAAGTGTCTCATCATCAAAAGTAGCTTTCTTTCATCCATTCATTTCTTTCCCAACACCACCATATGATCTTCCAAAGGAATAATTTTGCAATCAGCACCATCAACATATCTTCCTTGTTTGAATTGAATGACAAAACTTTCTTCAGAGTAAGTATTCACAATAAAGTTGATCTACGGAATCTCACAAAATCTTTTCAATGAACCTTGTGGAAATCAAGTTATCCTCATACCTGCCACTAATTAGAACATTGATTGCCTTCCTGGATGGGATAACAAATCCATTCCTAATTTCAAGAACCATCTTCCAGACTTTGCTATGATACTTAACTGATGTAGGATGGGTTGGAAGACCAAACAATCTGTGGGTTGTGGGTCCACGAAATCCTCAAAGTAGATCAATTCAATCTGGACAGACCTTGGAAAGAATCTAAGAATCATAGAAAATAAACTCCACAGTACAAGCTGCTGGATAGAATTTGTATCTTTCATAAAAGAGATGTAGACTAATCCAAATCACTTGAAATTTTACAAGATTATAGCTGTATGGGTCAGGAGTTAACCCACCAAAACTCAGCCAACTGATACTTATAAGTGTATAATCCATATAAAACTCAGGTCTGCCCAATAGATTTTAGCAACTTCGATCGGAATTTCATCAAACAGATTGTAGGCATGCATGGGAGTACATAGGCCTAGAACAACCTTTTACATGTGGGAGATCTTTCAATTTGCTTGGGAATCTGCAGGCCAAAAATTGCAGGGAATAGGGGCTGTTCGATTTCCACAATATGAAGGGAAAAATCTGGTCACAAGGACCATACCCATGTGTTAGGTTGATCAGGTATCAGAGGATTCTGCTCTGTGCAAAAATCAGAAAACTTTAGGCTTCTTTGGGTTTGGTTCTTGAATCTATGATGTAGATTTTACATAAGATTGGTTTCTCAGCCTCCAAAGCTCACTCTACCACCGTTAGAACATAGGGAAAGAGGTTAATTGGGTTTAGAACTAACCTGGAGCTACAAAGTTTCTCACCAAGGAGCCAGAATCACAAGGTTTCACACCTAGAATCAAGGGATCGCAAGGTTTCACACCCAAAGAACATCCTTTCTTAGGAAAACTGTGTAGCCGTCATTAGCAATCTACATCAATATTTCATGCCCCAAAAATGGACTTATAAGAACTATTTATATGTTCCAATAGATGGGGTGTCCAGCCCTATTGGACCAAATTACAAAACTGCTTCTGCACAGAGAAGTGTGCAAAAGACCTTTATAACTCCCTACCACGTGTAACCAAAACTTATGGAACTTTAAAAAATACTAAAAGAAGACAAAGAACAAAATCTAATGATTGGACCCCGCATGTAACAAGTGTAAATGACAAGAATACCCCTAACTATACAGAAAACCATGTAAACAATAAAGACACATAAAAACATGATTTTCTTGATGTCTTCCTGTATCAAACCATTTTCCAAGCTCTGGGGTTTTGGGATATAGCATATCTGATGGTGGCTAATCAATTAAATGGTCTGATGAACATGTTACCTCCCAAATTGTCATACACTTGTATAATCATTCATGATGTGTAAAAGATTTGAACAGCAGCTTGTCCCCACAGTTCGAGTCTAGTTTCATTAAGTTATTCTTTCTGACTACAAAAATGATTCTTAGAAGAAGAGGTAAAGCTCCAATGCCTCTAATACATGTTGTGATCTCTTGATAGTTGGTTTCAAATGAAGATTCGGATTTCAAGTACCTTGGCTATATGACTTTAGAGATTAGATACTTGATAGAGGGTGCTAACAAATTATAGAATTTATAAACTGTGATGGTTTACATAAATAAGTTTTATTTTGAATGGATATTTGATGACTTATTTGGCAGGCTTAGTCATCTGGTTTACCAGTTAGTTGTCCAAAATATTAATAATCTGATAGATTTGCTCCCTGTTGAAATTGTGTCATTTAGTTCATTTGTCTTGAGTTAATCTAACATTGCATGTTGCAATATGCAAGTCATGGCATGGCTGTCAGGAGGTTTACCTTCCATTCTGTTAATGAAGTCTTTATCTTGAAATTTGGATCTCTTTCTTGTGTTTGGGAATTCTCATGGCTATATTTTTCTTCTTTTGTTCTTTCATTTGATAGGTAAAAATGATTTTGTTGTGTAAGGTATCCTGTGCACAAATAAGTACACAGAAGTCTGCTGGTGAAACCTAATAAAGATATGAGAAATATACAAGAATACAAAAAGAGAAAAACAAAGAATAGAAGATTAAGCCTTTAATCAATGATTGATTTCCATGCCAGAGAGCCTTTGGGATTTGTACCACTGAAGTCTTTTCAAACAAAGTTCCACTGAATCGGCATCCATCTTCTCCTTACCTCCTCAATCAGCTTATATGTGTCATCACACTCTCCTTGTGTTTTGTTCATTCCACACCCCCAGCTAATGGCTTATGGCAAGAAATTCCAAATCAATTTGCCCCAGCATGAGTGGGTCCACCATGCTGCTCAGCAAAACCCAAGCCACACCCCAAACAGCTTCAAAGAAGGTATAGTCCATGCAAGCTTGCAGTTGATTAGCATTATCTACATACTACTTGCATAGCACACATACATTTGGTATGATCTGTCCTGTCCTCAGCTTACTGGATGGCTGACCTCAGTCAGTTCATGCTTGTCATTGCATCTCCTACTGTTTCATTCCTTCCAAACCCCCAGCTAATGGCTTACGGCAAGAAACTCCAAATCACTTTGCCCCAGCATGAGCGGGTCCATCATGCTGCTCAGTGTAAGTCACCCCAAACTTCTTCAAAGAAGATGTGCTATATAGTCCATGTAAACTTGCAGTGGATGACTGGTTGATCAGCATTCTCTACAGACACCTTGGATGGCACATACATTTGTTATGAATTGTCCTCAGCTGACTGCATGGTTGACAGTCAATATCTTGTCAATAGCTGCATTCTACCCGAAAAAAGATATAATGGATGCAGCCATGGGGTTTTATACTGCCTTGGCTTGAAAACATCTTTTTTGCTCATATTTGTTATTCTCTTCTGTTTACATTTCCATGGGTGACATGGCAAGGAAAATACCTAAAGAATGTGTGGTTAAGTCTATATGTATTGTCAATTCCATGCCAATGTTAGATGAGTTGTATTTGGCTATGGTTCTGTATAATTAAGTCTGTAAAGTGTGAAGAATTAAGGACCAATCACAAGCAACTCCAACGAGTAACTCCAAGCAATACCGGATCAAGATCTGAAGTTCCCCAAGCTACTCAAGTTTATTCATGACAACTAGAGAACTTCAAAAGGCCAAAGACTACATGCACTCAATACTGAACAAATAAAAGGACAAGTTGGACTTGTCTAAAATCAAGCAACGAAAGTTCCTAAATTGGACCATGGTGAGACCTAGGAAGATCTAAAGGACCATATCATGGCCCTAGGATTGACCTTGAACCAAGTGCCAAGTCCCAATTGAATAAAAAATCCAAAAAATTATAATTATTGGAACTAGCAAGGGTTTAAGCGCTCGAAGGACCCATCCAAGCGCCCAAACTTGCTCAGAAAAATCAACCAGAAACTGGTTTTCCTTCAAGCGCTTGAATGACCTGGTTCGAGCATTTGAATAAGTCGTTCAAGCGCTCGAATATCCCCAGATTTGGAAATTCTTTAATTTGAATATCTATAACGGGTAGGCTTTGTACAGCTGTAATAGAGCTGTTGGATCTCGAAAAACAATGGTTTTTTCTCTATGAATAGAGGGACTAATCCCCATTAAAACACAAGAATTAAGAGAGAAAAATATTAAAGGGATTAAGGCATTCCTGGGGGTGTTTAAAGCTTGAAGAAGATTACTTCGTACTTTGATATAGGCATATCTATATGTGAGAGGTAGCCACACAACTTAGGAGTGTTCATATTGGTAAATCCATATTACCAACTTGTGTTGGAGAGGAATAGGCTTTTACTTTGAATCTAATTGAGAGCAATCTTGCTTTTATGCATATTCTTGTTTAAGAATCTCTCATAGCTGAACTACATAGTAATACTAGCCTATCAAGAGGTCTGAGCACTGCACACAATCAACTCTACTACAACGATCTTCTGCTGGAGACACCGGAAGAAAAAGTCCACTGGAGACACTGAACTAGATACCGGGTGCGGTATCTTTCTTCACCAAAGCCACTGGAGGAAGTTGAGTAAGTTTGTTGGTTTACTTTTGTAATAGTTTTAGACTATTAATAAAAAATCAACCAGGCTTTGAGAGAGAGAAGTTTGATAATGAACGTAGGCTGGAGTGCCGAACCACTATAAATCTCTGTCTTTGTGTTACTTGCATCTTTCTTATTTTTTGCTTTTATTTTTATCTTATTTATGCAAATAGCTCAACACATTGATTGAAGATATCTATGGTCAAAGTAAAAGAATCAATCAAGCAACCTTAGGGAATTTATCAACCTTTCACTCAGCTATAGGTAACACTATAGTGCATGACGGAGAAGAGTGGTCTATGATAAATTCATAGACATTAGATTTACTGGTGTGTTATTCCGCTACATATTAAAAGATAAGTCTTAAGTAAATCTAAAAGTGAGCTTAATAAATAAAGAATTTTTAATAAGCTTAGAATCCTATTCACCCTCCCTCTAGGATTACTTGGGACGGGAATTTTATGTGTTTTGTGTTTACATCAAGATTTTATCCACACTCGGAGTGATTAATGGCACCCGATTTATTGGAAGTTTCAAATATAGATCTGGTAGTGATATAAGATCCTCATTTTATTATTTGCTATATGATTGTTATTTGGGGAATGTCTACTTCCTATGCATTGGAGGAAATTACAGATTTTGGACAGGGCTAGAACTTTTTCATCGGTTTAATTTGAGTGATTCCGATAAATTTTTTTTTGAGTGATCCCTATATGTTTTGGAATGCTTGTATAGCAACTCTTTATTTGGCTAAATTTGTTGACTGAAATGTTACTGATTGCTTATACAGTAATTTTCCAGTGTAGAGCACAAACAATAGCAATCACATCTCCTCTGTTCTCTTGTTTTCTGCTGTTAACTGGAAGCCTAATTGAGGCATGATTGTGAAAAATGGTTGTGATTTGAACTTGGCTTACCACAATAACATTGTATAATTAACTACTGGTACTGTATAGATATAGTTGTATGAAATCCTCCATAGTTGCTTCTAATTTCTAATGTTTGATCATTGTTGTGTATTGCAGACAGTTACTTATAGTTAGCCATGTGAGAGAAACTTTTGGTTGGGGCTGGTCTGTCTTGGGAGATGTACATTTTGGTGCAAGACATCTGGATCTCAGTTCCTACTCCTGCAACGACATATTTTTCCAGCTAATTTTGGGGGATGAAAATGTTTTGATGCTGAGTGTGGAGGCCTGGTACTGAAGCTTTGAAAAAGAAATGTGTAGTACCAGTGATACTTGATATCTGATGAAATCTTCTTTTGTTTTGAGAATGTGGGAATTTTTTTTTTTTTTTTGTAGAAGACAACGTGAGAAGTTTATGAGCAAAAGATAAATCATTGAACATAATATTGAATTGTATTTTGGTCCTCTCTCGCTCTCTCTCTCTCTCTCTGGTTTTTCTCTTTTGATCACAAAAAAGATTCTTTATTTAAAAGATGGGGCTTTCCCATTTACATTATGTTGGTGTCTGATCAAACATTACAGTAGAACCATTCAATGAGCAGGCATGGCAGGTCAGCCACTCAGCAGCCTGGATTGTATTATGGTAGATTCTGGAGCCAGACTTGCCAAGGTCTTTGAATGTACTGACATCAAGCATCTCGACTGTAACAATAGGGCCATGGACAGCAGCTGGTTTGAGACAAAAGACATGACGGAATATTCGGCAGTCAGCTACTACTGAAGATTCCCCCCTGCAGAGTTCAGTAGCAAAGTTGGTACACCACCCCTGCTTGATGAAAAAGATTGAAGAAAGCAGTCTTCGTAATTTTGAAAGAGACCTCCACTACTAGCTGGACCTGGTCACCTGCAGATGCACCATTTTATTGAGCTTGACCAGTTATAGAGGCGGTTCCCAGCAGATAAGTTGAGGCAGATCTGTCACAAGAAGTAATGCAAGATGTGCATTCGGTAGATGAGGCATTAGTTGGCTCGAATGTGTGGGATCCAATTGATTTCGTGCTAGCCATGCACTCCAAAGAAGATAGGAAAGGAAATAAATTGTTAGAGGGGCATTCAGAGTGGATGAAGTCACATGGGAGATGCAATGAAACCATGGTAGAGACTGTTCTGCGGGAGAGCAGCGATTGAAAAGTTTGTAAAGGAGGTAGAACCATGCCAGGCAAGACTAGAACTCAGTCCAAGAAGGCAAAAAACTCGATGTTCCAGATTGGGCATTAGAGTGAAAACGATTCTTTAGTAGCTGCCAATGGAAGGATCCAACTTATGGAGCACAAGGTAGCTTCCAAATGAGAGTAATCCGAGTAAAGATACAGGTGAGAGTGGTGTGAACCAAGGAAATGCTGGTAGGCAGATTTTACAGAGCAGAGTCCTGGAGAAAGTATCTTCGATTTCACCAGTCTTAATGTCGAATGGTGAAATGGAGTAAATATGGTGAGCAACAGAGGATGGTAAGAAGGCTGGTATGGAATGAGGTTTGCAGTCATCAGAAGAGTGAGTTCACTGACATGAGCTGGTGTGGGGGAGGGGGGAGGATTCAGTAAGGTAGGTCCTGAAAGATAAGTAGGAAGAGGGTGTGGCATTACCCATGGGTCGTCCCACGCCAAAATAGCTGAGCCTAACCCTATTTTTCAACGTAGTCCTAGAATGACGTTACTGCGATTTGATTGAAAAAAGTCGAGATTCAAAAATCAAAACTAGAACTAAGTCCATGAACTGGAGTAAAATATTAATTCTAAATTTAAGAAGGAAATTCAAGATATTTAAAAAAAAAGGTAAAATGTCAACCTAAATTGTAACTAGAAAAATCAAGAAATAGGCATCAAGATTCAAGAAAGTTACTGGGAACAATAGAAGATCATTAGAGGATCGGTTAGGGAGATTCAAGTCTCAATCTTGATCAAGAATTAGAGTTTAGGACTTACCTTGAAATTGGGTTTGATGTCTGCATGGGTCAGAAGGTGATGAGATTAAAGTCATGATAAAAAAAAGCTATTAAAAGATTAATACATGAAAGACTTTAAAACTAGATGGTATCCCAAGTGAGGTTTGGAAGTGTATTGGAAATGATGGCTTAACCCAGTTAATTATGTTTTTACAAGATTAGGTTTAACTATTGTTAATGCCGGCACTAGCTTGGCTCCTGAAAGCCCTCTTTCTTCATGAAAATAAGTACTTACATTTCCAAACGATTTTTCTCACTTCCTCATTTATCATTTATCAGGTAGGGGGAATCAGCAATCTTGTGTCAAGAAAGACAAGGGAATCAAGGGCTAACAGGGAAAGGAGGCGAGAAGTACTCCTGGTTCAGTACTTCTCGACTCTCTCCTTATTGTCAAGCAAATCCTTGTTATCGCAAATGGATGGAAGTAAAAATACCATGGTGCCTATTTACAAGAAAAAAGAGATACTCAAGGTAGTTCAAATTATCATGGGATCAAGCTTATGAATCATATTATGAAATTTTGGATAGGGTGATTGAGCATAGACTAAGACTTGAAACCATGTATCAAAAATTCAATTTCAATGTATGCCTGGAAAATGGGTAACTGAAGTTATTTGCTTAGGATTGTGGTGAAAATTACAATCAACGTAGAATTATAACCAAATATTAACATTAATGGTTATAGTAAAAATCTCATACTCCTAATATCTGTCGTTAGTGTTTAATAATTCCTAGCAGACATGAAAATAGTTAGTTATGTGAGAAAATTTCAAAATTGAGGATTTCTGGTTTTTGGCAAACAAACAGCTTGAAAATGATTTTCTCAAGAAAATTTTGTCAAGAATCACAAGAAAACAAACTTTCATGACAAGAGGCAAGGCATAAAAAGAGAGTTTAAAAAGGAAATCAGTTTTTCATCCAAGAATATAAAATCCAGTAGGGTCTCTAATCTCAGTGCCGCCTCCAGCAAGGTCGCAGCGATAAGGGAGGCAATGCTTGATCTGACTAGCAAATTCACTGGAACCTTCCAATTTTTTCCCAGGGTTGGAATCGCATAGAATTTGCTTTTTTTTTTTTCCTTGGGACAGGGGGAGTGCTTGGGTTTGATTCAGAGTGTGGAAATTAGTGGTGTATTGGTGTATGCTGTGGTCAATGTCGCACCAAACTACCCAATTGGTATTTTGTAAAATTTTCTAGATTAGACCTAATGAGTAGGTTTTGGGAGATATAAAATGAAAAACAAATACCTCAAAAGTCTTAAGATTAATGAAAATGCATTAAGTTAAGCCCTTAATCATTGCACTTGTAACAATTGTAACGCACTATTATAACAATTGTAACACACATTGTGGTGACACTTACTTTTGACCTTTAGTTCAAATAGTCTTTTTCATCTTGTGGCAGCTCTTATTCTAGTTCAAATTGCAGTCATAATTCATAACATAAATCGGTTGAATTGTAATATTTTACCTTGAATGTCTATTTTTCTTTAAGGCCATGTCTGGTTGCCATTAAAAGCTGGTTTTCTTACGATTCTTGTCAAAGTTTTCTCGAAAAAATTATTTTCAAGCTATCTAGTTGCCAAGAACTAGATATCCTCAATTTTCAACATTTTTTCACACAATTAACTATTTCTTTGTCTGCTACCATATTATTTTCACACAACTCTCTTCCCTTTCTCAAGAAAATTGTAACACAGGTTTTCTTTTTCTTTTTCTTTGCAACTAAACAGTCATAGGAAAATATAAAAAAATTACAGATTTTTTTTTTTTTTTTACTTATGTTATTTTCTTTTCTATCCTTTTTTATTCAATTTAAGGCAACCAGACAAGACCTGAAGAGAGTATCAATCGATAATTTTTTTTCTGGCAAAAATTAACATAGTGTAGGCTTAAAGTTAAATAATCTATTATATTGTAATCAAGAAGTTTTTATGCTGACTTGCATATATTAAAGAATAATGCTTACAAATATGTTGTTTTTAATAAATAAATAACAAAAGTTAGCCAAACCAAATATTTCAAGGGAACCCCCTAGGTTTTCTCAAAGCTTTTCTAACACTTAGTGCATATATTGCCAATTGGTGGTCTCCATAGTATAAGATTAAGACACTTTATGCAGGTTGTTCCTTTCAAGTTCTGCTAATACGATTTAAGCTGCTTAATAAAATCAATTGATTTGTGGTGAAGAGTCAATCATCTACAATTGGGCTAAGTCATGTTTTAATATATTGAAAGCACTACATATGTATCTTATACATGAGAATAAGGAAACAAAGAGTTTGACACTAATAAAAAGAAAGCCAGGTCACTTTCTTGGTGAAGACATCAACTTTTCTTTTTCTTGTTGGTAAGAGAAGACATAAGTTAATTGATCACGACCAGATGAAATCAACACGAAGAACACCGGCTGCAACTGGGTCTGAAACATAAAATTCAAGTGATATGATAATCTTGACTAGTCAAAATGAGGAATGGTAGATATTGAAAAGTTTGTTTTGACCTGAAAGTCTTTAATTAGTTCCTTTGTAAATGATACAAAACAACAATACAAGCCTCTTCCCTATTTATTGAAGGGACATAGCTATTGATGTGCAGAGAGGGACATAGCTATTGATGTGCAGAGGGGTAAAAATGGACGCTATGAAGAAAGTATGCTTTGGCCACTTCTTTAACAAGACAAGAGATGTTTGTTTTCTAGAAGAGCCACTATAGAGCCTATTGCACACCTTGGTTAAGGTATTCTAATAATTTCAAAGAAAATGAGGGCCTTTTAACAGAAATTGAAAGTGCTCAAGTGTCGCTTAGCAAAATAAAACGTCCTGTGAGCACCTAACAAATAATGGTAAGACTTCTAAATCTTAACATCAATATTATTTGATGGTCATTATAAAGTGACTCAAGATCCTCTACAATTGTTAAACTGGGTTAATGTGCTGCGATTGTCTACAGCATGACATGCAGACAAAAAATACCAAATTTGGGCGGACATTTATGTATATATTGACAATTGGTGGTCTCCATAGAATTATTCTATAATGCAATTTTAAGAGACTTCATGCAGGTTTCCCCTGTCAAGTTTTGCTAATACGATTTAAGATGCATTATAAAATCTATTGATTTATGATGAAGAATCAATCATCTGCGATTGAGCTCTGTCATGTTTTAATATTAACTACAATGCATGAAAGCACTACAAGTATCTTATAATTGAGAAATAAGGAAACAAATACAAAAAGACAAGATGAGAGGCATCTGATTCACAAGAGAGGAGGAACCCATCAGTCTGACAAGAATAAAAAGAAAGCCAGGTCAAATTTCTTGGTGAAGACATCAGCTCTTTTATCTTTTTGTTATTTATTATTTTATTTTTACTTTATTTTTATTTTTATTTTTGGTAAAGGGAGTCATTAGCTAAATTGATCATGACCACATGAAATCAGGACGAAGAGCATAGGCTGCGACTGGGTTTCAAACAAATAATTCAACAGAAGTGATAGTTTTGACTGGTCAAAATGAAGAGTCGTAGATGTTACAAAGTTTGTTTTGGCCTGAAAGTCCTTAATTAGTTTGTGTTGAGTGTCTTTAATTGACAGAGCCGTGTTTTGCTTTTATAACAAATTTGCCAAAAACGGTTTTGGTTTTGTTTAAAGGTTTTAACGTGCGGAGAAAAAGGATTTTTTATCTTGTAACTATTAAGTGGGTTTTTGATTTAGGGTTTCTTATCTGGGAACTTAAAAAGGGTTTGGAAGATAGAGGAGGCAGCGGAAAAGCTCTTATAATATTTGGTTTTATATAGTGAAGCTCTCTTGATCGTCTTTGTCCATGGGCGTAGGTTTTATGCTGAATCACGTTAAATCGTCTTTGTATTTGGTGTGTGTTTGCTATTTGCATTAATTTTCTTCTTTTATTTGTTGCTACATACGATTCAAATTTAGGTTTTCGCACAACAAATTGGTATTAGAGCCCTAGGTTGTGATTGAGTTTTTCGACATGGCGGCAATGTATGAAGTGGAGAAATTCAATGGGCATAACAGCTTCAGTCTATGGCGTGTGAAGATGCGTGCATTGTTGGTTCAACAAGGACTGACCAAAGCTTTGATGGGGAAAGAAAAACTTCCTATGACGATGAAGGAAGACGAAAGAGAAGAACTTGGCCAAAGCTTTGATGGGGAAAAAAAAACTTCCTATGACGATGAAGGAAGACGAAAGGGAAGAACTTGACCTCAAGGCACTCAACGCAATTTAGTTGTGTCTGACCGATGAGGTGTTGAGAGAAGTTGTAGAAGAGGAGTCTGCAGCTGGGTTATAGCTTAAATTGGAAAGCATGTACATGACGAAGT
>JAOXJP010193231.1:0-12214 GCA_025762735.1 Platanus orientalis | reverse complement strand
ACATTGAGTGAGTTAAATTAAACTTGAACATCACTAATTAACTCACCTAATTAAGATTGGGGTAAAAGGAATTAAAAAGAATTAAAAAATCTAATTAAATCCTATTCATCCCCCCTCTAGGATTACACACTTAGCAATTTCAGAAATATTGACAACTTCCATCTCTTAGACACTGAGGCCTCCATTTACCTTTGTCTCTTGAAAAGTGTTTCATACTTTCAAGTAAATCTTGCCTTTGTCTTATTGTTTCTCCCATCAAAAATCTCTTTGGATGTTGTTAGTTTGTTTGCAAATGGATTTAAGGATGAGATTGGTTGTCATATGGTAACATGGAATGGAGGCCATAACTGATTTGATTAAGGTGATTTTGCTAGAATGGGACAATAGTTTGGCTTTCCACCCCTTCAGTTTGGTTTGATTATTTTTAATCAAGAAGTCAAATGTATCCTTCCTGGTATCCATCTATAGAAGAGATTTGCCAAGATATTTTTCTTCTTTTTTCATCAGTTGGACTCTAAAGAAATTGAGAATTTTTTATTTCCTTTCCTCACTAACATTCTTGATGAAAAAAATGGATGATTTTGTATAGTTCACCTTTTAGCCCAACCATTTCTCATACATCTCTAAGGTGTGTTTGAGATTTTCAACATCCAGCATATTAGTCCTCCTAAATAGAAAGATATCATCCGCAAACAATGACTATGAGATCTTTAATGCATACCTGTTGAGTCTAAGCCCTTCATAAACTCCTTGATTAATCATCTTGTTAATTAGGTGAGAGAGGACTTCAACACACATGATAAAGATATATGGGGAGAGAGGACAACCTTGTCTGATTCCTCATGATGGAGTGATGTTTCCTTCAGAATTTTCATTGATAAGAATAGAGAATTTTACACCTTTAATCCCTGATATGATTAAGCCATGGGTTTTGTTATGAAGTCCAAATCCCCTTAATACTGCATTGATAAAATCCCACTCTAATCTGTCGTACGCTTTCACTATATCCAGTTTCAAGGAAAATGGTGAAAGCATACTCTCACCCCTCCCCTTTATTTTCTCCTAAATTTTCTCCCTCTCTTCTCAACTCTAAAATGTCTCTTTCTCTTTCTCTCTCCCCCCTCTCTCTCTCTACACACACACACACACATGTATATATATACATATATATCAAAATCCTTAGGCTCTATTTTTTTCTTTCTTTTTTTTTAAATCATACTAAAAAAAAAGAATAAACTTACAAGTACCTTTAATATTTTTTATGTTTTCTTTAATACATACATACATACATACATATATATATATATATATATATATATATATAAATATATTGTGACTCAGGCCTCAGCCCTGGATCAGACCAAAGTCAACACATGTTTAAGATCAGGCTTAAAAATAGGGTCAGGTCTTTGCAAGTCACATCTTAGGCTAGGACGAGTAGGGTTCGGCTGACCCAACCCTATGCATAGCCTTTAGGATAGTGCTAGCCTAAACCTAGCATGGGTCAAAATGAAAATTGGTTCAAAAGGGCTAGGGTTGGCAAATCCCTGGACCTGAAATTGAAACCTTAGGCTCTCTCTCTCTCTTTTTTTCTTTTCTTATAACACATTCTAAAAATAAGAAAATAAACTTATTCATAACTTTAATTTGTTCTTTTTGTTTTCGTTTCTTCAAAGTGTATTTACAAACACTATGTTCATCAAGCAAGAAGAAAACATTCTAAAGGAGGAATCCCACTACGAGATCACTAGAGATGCTTTCATATAAATGGAGAGCCCCACCTCCACCCCACTCGATTGTTGTGTGTTGTGTTTCTTGAAGTTTTTCCCCTTTCCTTTAGCTTGATAGCCTCATGCACCACTAAGACTGCCTCCCACTCCGATCAACATCCTAATTAATGTAAGTAAAATGAAGTGTTTTTTTTCTTTTTTCATTCATTTGGTTTAACTGTTGAAAACGAATGCAAGTAGTCTTCACTCATTATTTTAAAAAATCTTAAACTACCACATCCCTAGTCTTCACTCATTATCTTAACAAACTATATAGCAAGTACACATTTCAGAAATTAGTACCATTTGATCTATTTGGGTGCTCAAAGTAAAGGACCCACGTATCAAGTACTTCCATTTCAATTCATGTCAGGATTTGTTTTCCAACATTTTTTGCTAAAATACAAATTTCAATAGATCTTAGGCTCATGTGTTAAGTGATGTGAATGAATAAATGAATTGTATTGTCAAGGAAGCTTTCTTTCTTTGCAATGACCCCAAAGTTTTAACTGAAGCTGCAACATCCATGATTTTAACTTTGAAAGAAGAGAATTGGTTGTCCTAATCTTTCTCTCTTTTCCATATAGCATTGACTACATCTATAACGCCCATAGTTTTAACTTCGAAAGAAGAACATTGATTATCCTTAAAGCCTTTTCTTTCCCTCTTTTCCATACAACAGGCATGTTATGTCTCTTCATGTAACCCTTGAATAATTAGATGTAAAATAAATTGTATTTATAGCCTCATGTAACAAATTTTCAGGGCCCCACATACCCAATACTTTCTTCACAATTCATGTTGGGATTGGTTTTTCTACATTTTTTGTCGAAAAAGCAATTTTAGCTAATCCGGACTCATGTGTTAAGTAATGTGAACGAATGAATGAATTGTATTGTAAAGTAAGCTTTTTTTCTTTGTAGTGGCCCCAAAGCTTTTATTGAAGCTACAACCCCCATAGTTTTAACTCCAAAAGAAGAGCATTGATTATCCTAATCTTTCCCTCTTTTTCATACAACTTTGACTAGAGCTGCAAACGCCCATAGTTTTAACTCCCCAAAGAAGAGCATTGATTATACTTAAGGACTTTTCTTTCCTTCATTTCCATACAACAGGCATGTTATGTCTCTTCATGTAACCATTCCATAATTAGAAGTAAGATAATGTGTATTTACAACATCAAGTAACTAATTTGCAGGGCCCCACGGACCCAATACTTTCTTTATAATTGATGTTGGGATTGGTTTTTCTATAGTTTTTACTAAAAAACCAATTTCAGCAGATCTAGGCTCATGCGTTAAGTGATGGGAACGAACGAATGAATAATATTGTAAATGAATCTTTCTTTATTTTCCATGGCCCCAAAGTTTTGACTAAAGCTGCAATGCACATATCCTCACTCTGATAGAAGAGCATTGATTATCCTAATCTTTCCCTCTTTTCTATACGACTTTGATTGAAGCTACAATGCTCATAGTTTTAACTTCGATACAAGAGCATTGATTATCCTAATCTTTCCCACTTTTCGGTATAGCTTTGATTAATGCTGCAACGGCCATAGTTTTAACTCCGAAAGGGGAGTATTGATTATCCTTAAAGCCTTGTTTTTCCCTCTTTAGCATACATCAGTCATGTTACGTCATCTCATGTAACTCTTGCATAACTACAAGTAAGATAAAGTGTATTTACATACTCTATGTTCATCAAGCAAGAAAAAAACATTCTAAAGGAGGCATCCCACAACGAGATGACTAGAGATGCTCTCATATAAATGGAGAGCCCCACCCCCACCCCACTCGATCATTGTGTGTTGTGTTTCTTGAAGTTTTTCCTCTTCCCTCCCGCTCGATAGCCTCATGCACCACTGAGACTTCCTCCCTCTCCGATCTGCATCCTAATTAATGTAAGTAAATTTTTTTTTCATTCATTTTTTTAAAATATTGAAAACGAATGCAAGTAGTCTTCAATCATTATTTTAACAAAATCATAAACTCCCACATCCCTAGTCTTCACTCATTATCTTAAAAATCTATATAGCAAGTACACATTTCAACAATTAATAGCATTTGATCTATTTGGTTTCTCAAAGTAAAAGGCCCCACGTATCCAATACTTCATTTACAATTCATGTTGGGATTTGTTTATCAACATTCTTTGCTGAAATAAAAATTTCGGTAGATCTAGGATCATGTGTTAAGTGATGTGAACTAATGATTGAATTGTATTGTAAAAGAATCAGTATTTCCTTGCAGTGGTCCCAAAGATTTAACTGAAACTGCAATGTCCATGATTTAACTTCGAAAGAAGAAAATTTGTTATTTTAATCCTTCTATCTTTTCCATATAGCTTTGACTAAAGCTGCAACGCCATAGTTTTAACTCTAAAAGAAAATCATTGATTATCCTTAAAGCCTTGTCTTTCCCTCTTTTTCATACAACAGACATGTTACGTCTCCTCATGTAACCTTTGCATAATTAGAAAAAATCTAAAGTGTATTTATAGCCTCATGTAATAAATTTTCAGGGCCCCACGTACCCAATACTTTCTTCACAATTCATGTTGGGATTGGTTTTTCAACATTTTTTGTTGAAAAGCAATTTTAGCTAATTTGGACTCATGTGTTAAGTGATTTAAGCAAATGAATGAATTGTATTGTAAAGTGAGCATTCTTTCTTTGTAGTTGTCCTAAAGTTTTGACTGAAGTAGCAACCCCCATAGTTTTAACTCTGAAAGAAGAGCATTGATTATCCTAATCTTTCCCTCTTTTCCATACAACTTTGATTGAAGCTACAAACAAACATAGTTTTAATTATGAAAGAAGAGCATTGATTATCCTTAAAGCCTTTTCTTTCCCTCATTTCCATAGAACATGCATGTTACGTCATCTCGTTTAAATCTTTCATAATTAGAAATAGGATAAAGTGTACTTACAGCCACATGTAACAAATTTATAGGGCCCCACGTACCCAATACTTTCTTTACAATTCATGTTGGGATTGTCTTTGTAAATGTAATGAGTGGTAAATTCCATGAGTCTGTAAAATACATGTTTTTGTATAGTCTAGGGCATGAATTGAGTTATGTTAGAGTCTAAGTGGTCATTGAGTCAAAGCAATATGAAGATCATTATCAAGCTTCAAGGAAAGCCTTAAGAGATCAATCCAGGAGTCGGTGAGTCATCTCGAAGGATTCACGATCCATTCTGAGCCTACATAAGAAAAGGTAGGTATTGTATGGTTGTCGAGGTGAATCAAGTTCCCATATCAGTTTTTCCAAGGTCCACGAATCTTCATGGGTCATGGGGGGACTATCCAAAGTCATCTATAACATTCTAAAGACTTTATGAGGGATTACAGAGAATTTGGATCGATCCAGGATAGAACCACTTCGATCCAAATAATTTGGATCGATCCAAGATCCATCCAACAACTCTCTGATTACTGTTTCTGAGTGTTTTTTGCACTTGGATCTATCCAGAGTAGCGAAAACACTATACAACAGTCTAAAACTTTAAAAATCCGTTGGCAATCTATGGCCAATATGACTTGATCGTTTGGGGATGTTCTAATCCAATGGATAAGGATTATTTTCTTTCATTATTTAAAGGGTTGAGCACCCATTGAACATCTAATGGTTTTTGTGAAAATCTCATACACTTGAAAGCTCTCTTGTTCCCATTTTGATAGATTGTGTGAGATAGTGTTCTTTCAATTTTTGGAGAACCACATGCTATGCTTAGATAGAAAAATCAATACCCAAGACCATTCCATTGTCACCTCTCTATTCTTGCTAAGGCACATCCATTTGAGGTAGGCTACAAAGGGTTATTTAAAAGGAAACCCAAGTGAAAAAAAAGTATGGGGTTCTATAGTCACACCTTGCTCAAGGAGAAGTAACCCATCGGTATTGGCTCTATAAGCTTAAGGAGCCAACCAAGAAGCATTTGGGGAAAGATAGTCACATCTAGCTCAAGGAGGAGCAACCCCATCTTGTGATTAAGGCAACATCAACCTAATAAAGAGGTAATTCTTGCCTTAAACTTTAATTGAGTTGTTGATACCTCTCCCGCCAGAGACACCAGGAGAATTAGCACTACCGTCGAAGACACTGGTAATGTACACCCAAATCTCTTCTATCGGAAACACCGAAAGAATAGACCTTTAGACAACACCTGCCAGAGACATTGGGTGAAGCTTTCTTAGGAAGTAGACTAAGCTCTTTAATAATTTTAGCCCTAATTGTAACAGTATCAATCTTAATAAAAATTATTTGGCTCAATAGTGAGCTTTTAAGAGTGGATGTAGGCCATAGTGCGAAAAGACTATACATCTTGTGCATTGTGTAGTTGACTATAGTGTGCCTCACTTTCTTCATTCACTTTGCCTATCATTACATATATTGACACAATCTCTCATGCAATATATTTAAACACATTTGTATGCACTTGCACATCTCAATTTCAATCAATCCCTGAGAACACTTTTTATTAATGAACAATTGAACTTAGGAAATTGAAAAGAATTTTAAAATATCCTATTCACCTCCCCCTCTAGGATCTTTATATATGAATTACAGTCTTTTCATCCTTTTTTGCTGAAAAAAGCAATTTTAGCTAATCAAGGCTCATGTGTTAAGTGATGTGAACGAATGAATGAATTGTATTGTAAAGGAAGCTTTCTTTCTTTGCGGTCGCCCCCAAGTTTTGACTGAAGCTACCCGATAATTTTAACTCTAAAACAAGAGTATTAAATATCCTAATCTTTCCCTCTTTCTCATACAACTTTGATTGAAGCTGCAATGTCCATTATTTTAACTTTGAAAGAAGAGCATTGATTATCCATAAGGCCTTGTCTTTCCCTCGCTTCCATACAACATGCAATTACGTATCTAATGTAACCATTGCATAATTAGAAATAAGATAAATTGTATTTACAGCCTCATGTAACCAATTTTCAAGGCCCCATGTGCCCAATACTTCCTTTACAATTCAGGTTGAGATGTGCTTTTACATAAAAACAAATTTCAGCAGACTTGGGCTCATGTGTTAAGTGATGTGAATGAATGAATGAATTGTAATGTAAATGAAGCTTTCCTTCATTGTAGTGGCCCCAAAGTTTTGACTGAAACTACAATGCCCATAGTTTTAACTTTGAAATAAGAGCATTGAATATCTTAATTTATTCCTATTTTACGTACAACGGTGCTTGAATCAATAATGCCTGTAGCTTTTACTCTGACAGAAGAGCATTGATTATCGTTAAAACCTTGTCTTTTCCTCCTTTCCATAGAACATGCATGTTACGTCACCTCATGTATCCATCCATAATTAAAAGTAAGATAATGTGTATTTACAACATCATGTAACTAATTTGCAGGGCCCCACGTACCCAATAATCGCTATATAATTCATGTTTGGATTAGTTTTTCAATAATTTTTAGTGAAAAACTAATTTTAGCAAATCTAGGCTCATGTGTAAAATGCTGAGAACGAATGAATGAATTGTATTGTAAATGAATCTTTCTTTATTTGCTGTGGCCCCAAAGTTTTGATTAAAGTTGCAACGCCCATATTTTAACTCTGATAGAAGAGCATTGATTATCCTAATCTTACCCTTTTTTCCATATAGCTTTGATTGAAGTTGCAATGCCTATAGTTTTAAGTCCGATTGAAGAGTATTGATTATCCTAATCTTTCCCTCTTTTCTATTTGACTGAAGCTACAACTCCCATAATTTTAACTCCAAAAGAAGAGTATTGATTATCCTTAAACCCTTGTCTTTCCCTCTTTTTCATACATTAGGCACGTTGTGTCTTCTCATGTAACCCTTGCATAATTAGAAGTAAGATAAAGTGTATTTATAGAATATGGTCATCAAGCGAGAAAAAAAGCATCCTAAAGGAGACATCCCACTATGAGGTGACTAGAGATGCTCTCAAATAAATGAAGAGCCCCACCCCCATGAATGAATTGTATTGTAAAGAAAGCTTTCTTTCTTTGTAGTGGCCCGAAAGGTTTGACCGAAGTTGCAGCCTCCATAGTTTTAACTTCGAAAGAAGAGCATTGACTATCTTAATCCTTCCCTCTTTTCCATACAGCTGTGATTGAAGCTGCAACGCCCATAGTTTTAACTCCAAAAGAAAAGCATTGATTATCCTTAAAGCCTTGTCTTTCCCTCGTTTCTATTCAACATGCATGTTTCCTCATCTCATATAACCCTTGCATAATTAGAAATAAGATAAAGTATATTTACAGCCTCACGTTACAAATTTGCAGGGCCCACATACCCAATTCTTTCTTTACAATCATGTTGGGATAGGTTTTTGCAAAAAAATCAATTTTAGCAGATCTGGGCTCCTGTATTAAGTGATGTGAAGGAATGAATGAATTATATTGTAAATGAAGCTTTCATTCATTATAGTGGCCCCAGAGTTTTGATTGAAACTGCAATGCCCATAGTTTTAACTCTGAAATAAGAGCATTGATTATCCTAATTTTTTTCCTATTTTCCATAAAGCTTTGATTGAAGCTGTAACGCCTATAGTTTTAGGTTCGAAGGAAAACCTTTGATTATGCTAAAGCCTTATCTTTTCCTTTTTTTATACTATAGGAATTTTACGTCTCCTCATGTAACCATCCCATAATTAGAAATAAGAGAATGTGTATGTACAACATCATGTAACCAATTTGTAGGGCCCCATGTACCCATTAGTCCCTTTATAATTCAAGCTGGGATTGATTTTGTATAGTTTTTACTAAAAACCAATTTCAGTAGATCTAGGCTCATGTGTTAAGTGATGGGAATGAATGAATGAATTGTCTTGTAAATGAATCTTTCTTTATTTGCCATGGCCCCAAAGTTTTGACTAAAGCTGCAACACCCATACTTTAACTCCGATAGAAGAGCATTCATTATCCTAATCTTACCCTCTTTTCCATACAACTTTGATTGAAGCTGCAACGCCTATAATTTTAACTCCAATTGAAAAGCATTGATTATCCTAATCTTTCCCACTTTTTCGTATAGCTTTGACTAAAGCTCCAACGCCCATAGTTTTAACTTTGAACGAAGAGTATTGATTATCCTTAAGACTTGTCCCTCTTTTCCATACATCAGACATGTTATGCCTTCTCATGTAACCCTTGCATAAAGTGTATTTACAGACTCTATGTTCATTGAGCAAGGAAAAAACATTCTAAAGGAGGCATCCCACTACGAGATGACTAGAGATGCTCTCATATAAATGGAGAGCCCCACCCCTACCCCACTCAATTATTATGTGTTGTGTTTCTTGAAATTTTACCCCTTCCCTCCCACGCGATAGCCTCATGCACCACTTAGACTGCTGCTTGCTTCGATCTACATCCTAATTAAGGTAAGTAAAATATAGTTTTTTCTTTCCTTTATTTTGTTTAATTGATGAAAACGATTGCAAGTAGTCTTCCCTCATTATTTTTACAAAGTCTTCAACTCAAGCATCCCTAGTCTTCATTAATATCTTAACAATCTATATAACAAGTACACATTTTAGCAATTAAAAGCATTTGATCTGTTTGGTTGCTCAAAGTAGAAGGCCCCACATACCCAATACTTCCTTTACAATTCATGTTGGGATTGGTTTTTCAACATTTTTTTGCTGAAAAACAAATTTCAGTAGATCTAGACTCATGTGTTAAGTAATGTGAACGAATGAATGAATTGTACTGTAAAGGAATCTTTTTTTCTTTGCAGTGCCCCATAGTTTTAACTGAAGTTGCAATGTCCATGATTTTAACTTTGAAAGAGGAGAATTTGTTATCCTAATCTATCTCTCTTTTCCATAGAGCTTTGACTAAAGTTGCAACACCCATAGTTTTAACTCTGAAAGAATAGCATTGATTATACTTAAAGCCTTGTCTTTCCCTTTTTTCCATATAATAGACATGTTATGTCTCCTCATGTAACCCTTACATAATTAGAAGTAAGATAAAGTGTATTTATAGCCTTATGTAACAAATTTTCAGGGCCGTATGTATGCAATACTTTCTTTAAAATTCATGTTGGGATTGGATTTTCAGCATTTTTTGCTAAGAAAAGCATTTTCAGCTGATTTGGGCTCATGTGTTCAGTGATGTGAACGAATGTAGGAATTGTATTGTGAAGGAAGCTTTCTTTCTTTGTAATGGCCCGAAAGGTTTGATTGAAGTTGAAACCTCCATAGTTTTAACTCTGAAAGAAGAGCATTGATTATCCTAATCTTTCCCTCTTTTCCATACAGCTTTGACTGAAAGCTGCAAAGCCCATAGTTTTAACTCCGAAAGAAGAACATTGATTATCCTTAAAGCCTTGTCTTTCCCTTGTTTCCATACAACATGCATGTTAAGGCTTCTCTTGTAACCCTTGCATAATTAAAAATAAGATAAAGTGTATTCACAGCCTCACATTACAAATTTGTAGGGCCTACATACCCAATACTTTACAATTCATGCTGGGATGGGTTTTTGCATAAAACACCAATTTCAGCAAACCTGGGCCCTCGTGTTAAGTGATGTTTAGGAATGAATGAATTTTATTGTAAATGAAGCTTTCCTTCATTGTAGTGGCCCTAGAGTTTTGACTAAAACTACAATGCCCATAGTTTTAACTCCGTAATAAGAGCATTGCTTATCCTAATCTTTTCCTATTTTCTGTAAAGCGTTGATTGAAGCTGTAACGCCTATAGTTTTAATTTCAAAGGGAAAACATTGATTATGCTTAAAGCCTTGTCTTTTCCTCTTTTCCATACTATAGGCATGTTATAGCTCCTCATGTAACCCTTCTATAATTAGAAGTATTATAAAGTGTATTTATTGCATAATGTAACCAATTTGCAGGGCCCCACGTACCCAATACTCCCTTTATAATTCGTGTTGGGATTGGTTTTTTTTGCTTTTTTTCTTCTGAAAAAAAGTTTCAATAGATCTAGGCTCATGTGTTAAGTGAGGAGAACAAATGAATGAATTATATTCTAAGTGAATCTTTCTTTATTTGTCGTGACCCCAAAGTTTTGACTAATGCTGCAACGGCCATAGTTTTAACTCCGATAGAAGTGCATTGTTTGTCCTAATCTTTCCCTCTTTTCTATATAGCTTTGATTGAAGCTGCAACACCCATAGTTTTAACTCCGGTAGAAGAGCATTGATTGTCCTAATCTTTCCCTCTTTTCTATACAGCTTTGATTGAAGTTGCAACGCCCATAGTTTTAACTTCGATAAAAGAGCATTGATTATCCTTAAAACCTTATCTTTCCCTCTTTTTCATACATTAGGCATGTTATGTCTTCTCATGTAATACTTACATAATTAGAAGTAAGATAAAGTGTATTTACAAACTCTATGTTCATCAAGCAATAAAAAAGCATTCTAAAGAATGGAACCCACTACGAGAGGACTAGAGATGCTCTCATATAAATATAGAGCCCCACCCCCACCTCACTCGATCTCTGTGTTGTGTTTCTTGAAATTTTACCCCTTCCCTCCCATGTGATAGCCTCATGCACCACTAAGGTTACCTCCCACTTGGATTTGCATCCTAATTAAAATAAGTAAAATGTAGTTTTTTTTTTCATTCATGTTTTTTAACTATTGAAAATGAATGCAAGTAGTCTTCACTCATTATTTTAACAAAGTCTTAAACTCCTATATCCCTAGTCTTCACTAATATCTTAACAATCTATATAGTAAGTACACATTTAAGCAATTAATAGCATTTGATCTGTTTCGTTGTTCAAAGTATAAGGTACAATTACCTAATACATCCTTTACAATTCATGTCAAGATTAGTTTTTCAACATTTTTTTGCTAAAAAACAAATTTCAGTAGATCTAGGCTCATGTGTTAAGTGATGTGAACGAATGAATGAATTGTATTGTAAAGGAATCTTTTTTTCTTTGTAGTGCTCCATAGTTTTGACTGAAGTTGTAATGTCCATGATTTTAACTTCGAAAGAAGAGAATTTGTTATCCTAATCTTTCTCTCTTTTCCGTATAGCTTTGACTAAAGCTGCAACGCCCATAGTTTTAACTCCGAAAGAAAAGCATTAATTATACTTAAAGCCTTGTTTTTCTCTCTTTTTCATATAGCAGACATGTTACATCTTCTCATATAACCCTTGCATAATTAGAAGTAAGATAAAGTGTATTTATAACCTCATGTAACAAATTTGCAGGGCCGCACGTATTCAATATTTTCTTTACAATTTATGTTGGGATTGGTTTTTCAGCATTTTTTATTGTAAAAAAGCATTTTCATCTAATCTGGGCTCATTTGTTAAGTGATGTGAACAAATGAATGACTTGTATTGTAAAGGAAGTTTTCTTTCTTTGTAGTGGCCCGAAAGGTTTGATTGAAGCTATAACATCTATAGTTTTAACTCCGAAAGAAGATCTTTCGGAGTTAAAACTATAGATGTTATAGCTTCAATCAAACC
>JAOXJP010193220.1:0-12214 GCA_025762735.1 Platanus orientalis | reverse complement strand
ACGTGATTTGCTAGTTGATTTTTAACTTCCTACAAAATAAGATATGCATTAATACACCATTTTAAGCATAAGAATAACAATGAGAAATCTCATATATCTATGTGTAAAATGCACAAATAAATGCAAAATAGATGTGATAATGTTTACTCAAACTATGACAATACTACAATTTTAAACTATTATCAACAATTGTATTACGAGATATTTCATAAATGAATAGTTTTGTCTTTGTATCTTTAGTATGAATAATTATTTGAGAACAAAACACAACCCAAACATGTAGTCTATGTAATGTATAACGAGAAACTCAAAAAGAATAAGTTTATCATTTTCTTGTTCTTCATTAACACTACCATAGTATCATGGCCAAGTCTTTGAATGCAATATTTTTCAAAACGTTATTCCTAGATATCATCAAGAATTGTTGATCAACATCTATTTTTTCAAAATATATGTAATTTACAAAAGAAAACACATGATTTTTTTTAGGGTGGATTGTATCCTTTCCTCTTATCTAACGCTCCTCTCTGCACCCTATCAGGGGGCGGGCATATCAGTGCCGACAAGTGATATGTGCCCGCCCAAAAAGTGAATATCACTTGTCGGCACTAATGTGCCCACCCCCTGACAGTTAGTTAAGAGGAGCGGATACAATCCAACCATGACTTTTTGTGTTTGCAGCTACATGAAGTTTTTTCGTTAATATTATCTTATTTATCACTACAACTACAAAGTCTCGTTGTTTCAAATGTGCGATAATAATGATCAAAATAAAATAGAAAAAAGGTTAACAATGCAACTCATCAATGATCCAATGTTATATCTTATTATACACAATGTTTGTTCATTATACTTATTAATGACTTTTTCTACACGTGTTTTCATTGATGTTTTCACTTCACATGCATAACATATCTAATATTGTTAACATCCAATTTGATCAACAAGAAAAATAAGTTATCCCCTTTGACATAATCAATAGATGGCATATCTTAATTCCAATATTTGTTGAGATTATGCTAATTGATCAATCAAAGCATCATCTAAAACAATTAGTTCAAACTAGTAAAAATCAAATCCTAAGTATATTGATTGGTTAAAATAAATCAATATCTTCTTTACTCTTTAAAAGGAACACTATCTCCATCTACTAGTGTAATGCTTAAAATGTCTCATAAAGTCTGGTATACTTATGAGACAAAATTTTGAAAACAAACTTAAGCTTGTATTGATCTACTTATGGTTCAATTTTAAAATATTCGAAATGGTTTAATTATAAATGAATAATATATTATCAAAATAAAAAATATAGCAAATAACTTGGCTTTCATAATTCAATAAGTTTTCGATTCTGAACTCGTCACCTTAACCTTAAATTGTTTTCTAAATAAAAAACAATATCATCACTTAGTCAATGCCATTGAAAATCGTGAGAACTTTATTCATTTTTATAGTTTATGTATTAATCTTCTTGTCTATGAGCAATTAATTATAAAAAAAACAATTATTAAATGTCAATACTATCGTTTGGGGGGTTAATAGAAATAATTTTTTACTATCTATAACTATTACGTGATAATGCATAAAAGAGTAATTAATATATGAATTATTATTTAAGAAAAACTTTAGTAATGAATATAATTATAATTATTGAAAATTTATTTTTATTATAAAGAGCTTGAAAAATTATTTAAATTCATTAAAAATTATCAATAACTATAATTTAACAATCATACATATGTTGACAAAAAAGTCATAACTCCTTATTATCATTAGCATGGAATCTCATATAAACATTTGGGCTTAGATTGTGCTTTGAGGACAAAAATGATGTATTTGACATGTTATCTAAGGTACAATCACAATACCAAAATTGTGTTTTAGTCCCATTTCAAATTGAGTTGAAACTTTTCGATTAAAACACTTGATCATGAACTGATTTAACAAGGTGCTAAATTTATAAAACTCGTTTAGTTAACTAGATAAAGTTAGCTCAGTAAGGCAAATAGGTAACCACAACAATACATATGGATCGAGTTTCCTAACACCTTTTATAACCATAAACAAACCCTTGAACCCTCTCTACTCCCCTGAGAACTTGGTAGGACCAACTAAAGTCACCCTAAGGTAGGACTAATATCAGGGGCTAACACATCAATGCCAAAAAATGAAAAGCAACCCTAAAAAAGTGTAAGTCACTTTTCCGATGCTGATGTCTTAGCCCATGTCAATCCTACCTTAGGGTGACTTAAGTTGGTCATACCAAATACGAGGCATCTCTACTCTAGTTAAACTTAAAGCCTTGGATGATTTTGGGGATCGATGTCCAGTTGCAGCTTATGGTGTCTACTTAAACTTACACATTAACAATTTATTGTCATACATCACACATGATTCCCTTCTATAGTTTATATCATAGGAAAAAAAGGAATCATTGATTCACCTAAGTTTATGTGATGTGTAATGCACCTTTTTCTATATCCACAAGATCTCTAAAAAATTGTAAGTTGGGCTTATAGGAACAAAACTTTGGTTGGATTGGTAAGACCTTGGGTTGGCCTAACCCAAGTTACATCCCTACATATATGTAGCAAAATAGTAGTGATTAAATACACTACTTGGAGGATAAATTTTTTATTCTTCGTGCGTAATAGGGTCCTTAACAAAATTGACAACGTCTCAATAATGAAAGTTATCTATCTTTAAAAGAAAAAAAAAAGGTTTTACAAGTTTTCAATGATAAAATATGCATTTAGAATCAAGAAAGATAAAAATGTCATCCTCTCATTATTGTTGGGATGCGTTTCATATTTAGAGTGTTATTAAGTAAAACCAATTGGAATCATCATTTCAATCAATTTAACCTCACCATTTATATTAATTCTTTTGAATTAAAACATTGTTAGCAAAACGTGATATGTAAGCTTGTACATAGGGTTAGGTTGTCCTGAGATTGACATGGCCGTCCTGAAAAGGCATAGCCTAAGAGGTTGTGTTTGGGATAACATTGCCTGGCTTAAGGCCTGAGGCTTAAGATTTTATTGATGATTATATACATGGTTTTTTATTTAATTTTTATTTTTAAATAATAGATTAATGAGCTTTCGGCCTGAGACCCATAAATTCAAGTTGGGTCATGTTTAGACATAGAAGCTTATTTTTTCAAAATTTTATTATTTCATGTGTAGGAAAATACAAACTCATAGCTCACAGACTAAGGACAAAAGCATCTAAGTATAAAATAGGCATTTCCTAAGCCCATATTCTATTCCCAACATCCATAAGTACCCAATCATTTTAATTGTAAGTGATGAAATGCTTGAAAATCAATTTCATGTGCACATCTTTCATTTCAAGCAAAAAAACCCCTTATTGAGTTTAAGTTAAGGCAAAAAGTACACAAGAAAGGCTATGATGTCATTCTCAAATGATCAAATGGAGCTCATAAATGTGTTTAACATAGTATAAAAACCTTTATCTTATGATTGGATTTTCAACCGGGGACCCAAGTATGTTATTTTAAGGTATATTTTATGATAATCACATATTAGGTGTTTCATACGATGTGATAAGACAAATTCATTAATTTTCTAATAAAAGGTCTTTCTAAGAGTACTCTTTAGAAAAAAAACCCAATCCCCCTGTGTCCTACAAGTCCCTTGGACTGTGGGAGGACAAACAACTAAAAAAATCCCTTTTTGATTCCTCTACTTTTTTTATCCACCTATAAATAGAATTAGATCACTTAATTTAGAGGACTCTCTCATTCTTATGTCTTTTTACCTAAGAAACTAAGGAAAAGCCACGTAAAAATAAGAAGAAAAAGAAGAGGAAGAAGCAAAAGATGATAAAGGATGAGAGTTCTTGGAAGGAGTTCAATTCCTACACCAAATTCCTTGTTATAATAGTCATCTCCTCCTCAAGATGAGCATATTATTCTATTAAAGTTATATTTTTGTAGAATTTAGTTTATCATCATAGGATTTATTCATTCTCATCCATTTCTATGTAAAGGCATACACAAATTCACCCAAAACCGTTATATATACTTGGTTTTAGTTGATTCGACATGGATTCTTACCAATTTTGATTATAACATGCTTTCATGAGCTAGATATTTATGACTATATATGTTACTTCAATTTTATATAACTATTTATTTAATTATGATATTGAATGATCTATGCTGCTCCATATGCATGTTTTAATATTTATATTGTCATTTTCTTACATAAATTCATATAGATCTACTTTTTATTTCTAATCAAAAGCTTTGCCAATGAATTTTGGATGATTCACATCCTTATTACATATATTTAACCATATTTACATTTCATATTACATATATGATTCATTTGAATATGATTGAAGCATATTATTCATTCGTATTTACTAAAAGTTTTTATACATTTATCATTTTATTTATATTCTTGTATGTTTCTATGATTGATTTATGAATATATTTTTTAGTAGTTTAGCTCCAAAAAAATATGGGTTTATTAAACTAAAATTGGGGTTAAAATCACACTAAATTCGTGGAGAGCATAAGCTATTTTAAAGCCTAAGAACAACTATTGAACCACTCAGATTCAACTATTCAGGAACTGTCAAATTCAGGTTTGGTTGGGATTCAATTATTATATAATAATGGATTTTGGTGTTGCAAGTCCAAATTTAAGCTCAAACAACCCCAAACTCCCCTTCCGAGCCAAATGAATCACGAGCAATCATTTTGCAGGGATTAGGAGTGGTTCTCGTGCCATCATTTTGCATCTGTATCAATGTATTTACATATAGATTATTGGGTTGTGGGGCTGTGAACATGTATGAGTGAAGATGGAATATCAAACTCCCAATACGCCATGTATGAACAAATTAATGCAATGAAATTTGAGTAAAAAGTTGTATTATTTTATACACTTTCTTACATGATTATGAACTAGGGTTGCACCATTGGATACATAAATGCCCTTTAGATGATCATGATATAGTTGAATTGATGTGCTAAGATCTTGGACAATTCTCAAAGCTTGACAGAAGCCTTATGTTGTATGTGTATAATGTGATATTATGTACTACCACATACATCATTAGATATAGTTGCTTAGGTCCCAAGGCCATGAATCCATTGGAGGTGCAATTGGGTAGCCCATAAAACGTTCATAACTATGGGCATTGGGTTTCATCCCGCCATGGGGAAGTTGCAAGGGTCCCCTGCCCTGCGGAGAGATGACACCTGATGCCCATAATACATATAAATCCTAATGCCATCCCTTCTAACCCAAGTGAGATCACTTGTGCAAACCCAAATGGGCAGTCCACATACATTTGAGAGGGCTAACCAAGCCTTCCCCTATGGCCCATTATATGAAAATGAATGTGGGCTATTCATATAGACATGACATTTATAATGGGACAACCCCTAAAGAGGGCCCATATATATGGATAAGCTGCCTATATTCACACCTAATGGGTTCATTTTTGGGATATTCATTTGGTCCCATCTATTAGAGATAAATATGGACAATTCATATCACTAAACATGTTAGGTAGCTTTTAAAAACACATATACATATCATTACCAGCTCTTGGTAGTCCTTGACCATTCATAGATAGTGGCAACATGCAGACTCACCTATAAGCAACATTTGGATTCCCCCAAACACACTCATTAAACATGGACCTGTCATATTGTCTATAGGGGGATGCAAAACCCTAACCAGATGCATATTGTGCAAATCCCTAATTAGATGTATATTATCCACCACATAGACACTAGCTTGATGGAGTCAAATAGGTAACCATTCTTAAAACGGGCGGATTGGGTATGTAAACCCTGAACCCATGTGCAATCTTTGGTTTAACCATTTATAAAGGAGTTTTCCTAAAAAGCTCCCTTAAGGTGTCTAGTCACACCTCCATGATTGGTGGAAAATCTATTTCATACATGTTAGTGCAAACTTGTGCGGAGTTTAGGTAGATTTCTAGGTTACTATGCACCATCTCTCGCATCGAGATATGGATCCTTTAGGAGAATAGTGATCATGTAGCATTGTTACAAATCTACCTAGGTCGCATGATTGAGAGATCACTGCACAGTCACTAGCGCCTTCGAACCACACCCCATCGCAACACTTCTCCTCCAGGCATCAAGGGCCGACTTCAATGCTCACACCATGCTCAACCAATTTATCATGATTGATACTGTTCGAGAGGTCTAAATTACCTTGTAATATTTTTTTTCAACTTCATGTCTGATGTTATATAGTTTTACTTACTATCAGTAGCATTCTAAAAGTATACATCATATTTTACATGTACTTTTAAAAAACTAGTTCAAGTTTTATTAAAGCTATATAATACCCAATACCAAGATAATATGGTTTTGTCATGCTTCACATGCTTTATTGATAAAATTTGTGTTAAGCTTAGACCTTTAGTCAAATTTCATCTTCATCTTTTAACTTTCTTACTAACCACTAATTATTACTTATCCTATGATCCCCTGTCTTAAACCCTTCAAAAACATGTTTTATGACTTTTATCGCTACTTGATCTAACCTTGTTCATTTTGAGAATTTGTAAGCTTTACTTTTATGCAAAAAAATACCGTTTCTACTAATTTCATCCTTTACAAGCTCCACTTAAGGCATCAATCTCTCATCATCTTAGTGTCTATTTAAATCCTCCATATTTTTGTGGAAGAATCATTAACATACATTCATAAATACTCATTTTTGCTATAGTTTAGTTTACTATGAGCAATTAGAAAGACCCACGAATGCTTGGGGATGTGTGGGGGACATGGGTCCCCTTCCCTCTTGACAATAGTATCATGCCTCATGTGATTGGGTGCGGGAAGAGGGGGTCCATTTAATACATATGGGGTGTCATCTACAATTTTGTTTAAGTTTGAAATCACCATCAATCAATGCACTATGATTGGATGCCTTTTTAGGGTACTCTATAGAGGAGCACCTAATAACATATAGGTATAGTCTAACCAGAGTATGAATGTGGGGTTCAGAGGTTCAATTATGTTTGGGGGTCTTAGAAATACTCTACTTGAGTGACTCAAGTTGATGAATAAAAACCCTTCATATGATGCCCCTGGATAGCACCCAAGTCTCTCTAAGGAGGGTTTCTTGCCTTTATTATGTTATTGGGAGCTGATGCTTCGGTGTGTGGAATGATAGAGCATTAAAGCCCTACTTTGATTTATTAGTTTATTAGCCTTAATATGCAAGCATTTAGAAAATATTTCTTAAATGAACAATCCATGAAATTTCATTATTTCAGCTGCCTTGAGCTATGTATACTTGTGAAATCCCAAATTCCTCATTATGTTTAACTCTCAACAAACTACACAAATACGTCACATGTTGTAGTTGTAAGGATCTTAAAAAATAGATTTATGCAATTTTCAGACAATCGCATGCAACTGAGGACTACCATGGGAAGCAATTAAGTGCCACAAAGGTTTCAAGTCATCTTAGATGGGGTGGTTTTGCAAAATGCTTAGTGTTTTGTGTTAAGTTATTGTATTATCAATTCCATTACAAAGTTTAGGTGGTGTATAGGCTATGAGTGTTGATTGTAAATGTACTGAGAGTTTATGAGTGCCTAGTCTAAAGACCACCAAGTAAAAAATGAGACAAGAAGTAAAAAATGGATATTAACTTAAAACGGCCATAACTTTTGATTCTGATGTTAGTTTGAGACCCACAAGTACTCAAATCGATTGGCTCAACAAACTCTTTTAGAATATCGAATCATAGTTGTGATTGTTCACATATCTAGTGATTGATCAAGATACATAATTTTTGAATTCTGAAGGTTGATTTTTTACTATTATTTTTAACCGTTGGAGGCCATGGGGAGCATTGGATCGACCATAAAAGAAGGGGATTGGTCTCAAAGATGAACTAACACCTCTTATACACATTAAGAACATTCTTAACCATTTCATTTAGGGAAAATCATTTGAAAACCTTTACATGAGGTGTTCTTGAGTAAAATAGGTAAATCTACCTAAAATGAAGAGAGAATAAGTCCTAGGGAGCTAAATATTGATAAATCAATTAAATAAGACTTGAAGAAGAACCCTTGGAGTTATCAAGGAACATTAGAGAGTAAAAGCCAAACTTGGAAAACCTTATAGAGAGCTCTACGTTGGGTGTGAAAACCATTGTCACATTTTCCTGTTAAGAGGTTGAGCACCACAACCAAACAACATTTACTTCATCACTTAAGTGCGTCTGCCCAAGCTACTGGACGAGGAAGCTTCCACCGGAGCCACTAGAAACATAGTTAGGAGTTCGCTAGAGACACCAAACTCGCGAGCACTTATTGGAGACACCAAGTGTAGAGTCACCTCTACTGAAGCCACTGGAGGTGTGGTTTTGTTGATGTCCTTTATAATAGTTAAGAATTAAGAATTAACTATTAATAAAATCAACACTTCCCATGAATGGGCATTGGAAAGTGGACGTAGGTCGGTGTGCCAAAGCCACTATAATCATTTGTGTCTTTGTGGTTGCATGCTTTATGTATTTGTCATTTAATTTCTATATCATATTTGAGTACAACCATATAGGCCTTAGTTAAATTTGCAAATTGGATTAATTAGTCACACTTGCATATTTGAATATCTTGTGGGAATATAAATTTGCAATTCATAGTTATTGATCACTTTAGGATTTCGCTAATAACACTAAACTTAAGTGATCACATTGTGGGGTTATTGTGATTAAATTGAATTAATTTAGTTGGGAAAACAGTTAATTCAAAAGAATTCCACAAAAGTTTTAGAATTCTATTCACCCCCTCTAGGATCACAATGAATAGAATTTCATTTGATCATAACTTTCTCTCCCGATGTCATATTGAGGTTTTTATTGATGCATTGGAAAGTTAATTCAATTATCTACAACTTTATTTTTGGGAGATTTTTTTAATTTTGTTATTTTCACCTTTAAAATCAAGTCTGAAGGGGGTAATCTTTCAGAGGACTGCACCCGATAGCTTCTTCTAGGTTAGGTGGTCCTTTGAAGGACCGCACCCGAGAGAATCACCCTAGGGTAGTGGTCCTCTAAAGGAGTACAAGGCACCCACGACCCAATAATTCTTTAGAGGATTACACCCAAGAGGTTCTGGGGTGTGTGGTCATATGAAGGACCGCTGGCTCCAGGGGTAGTCATTCGGATGACCGTACCTCTTAGGCACCCAATAACTTTGTGCTTCTCTTAACATTTTGGCCATAACTTCTTCCCCCGACCTTAGATCAAGGTGATTCTTATTGTGTTGGAAATCTGACTCAATTATCTCCAAATTTTATGTTATCCCTAAATTTGATTGTATTCTAGTTCAAAATTGGGTATAAACTCGGGTGAAAAACCAACTTAAGTAAGCTATTAAAAAATTACAGAGAATTAGTTTTCCTTATGCTCTTTATATTACCATTTATTTAGCTCCAATTAGTTATATATTTATCCATTAAATTTACACATCCATTCCTATATTAATACACTTCAATATTCATCTATTCATACACATTGAATCATGAAGTTCATCATTCATATCAATCATTTAAACATATATGTTAATACAAAGATGTCCACATCTAACTTCATCATCTCCATGCATCTTCTAAAGAAGTGTTCATGATTTAACCAAATGCCCATATGGTTAAGTATTTTTGGTGAATCCATAGATCAATCTCTTAAGATTGACAATCTACATGATGTGATTATACAAATTGACATTAAAATTACATGATGCTGAAAATTATAATCAAAATAACATGGTATGAATCTAATCTAAACAAGATGAAATTATGAATCTACACCTATTGACATGCTTTTTTTTTAATAATCAAAATCATTTCATGAGAAATTTAATTTAAGTCACATCATCCTAGTATGGATTCTAGAAGCAAACATGGAGATATAACAATCAATCAAAATTCATCAAAATGTTTAGATTATGTATGAACTACTCTAGAAGGCCTAAACCCTAATCAAACATAGGTCTACATAACCTAAACATTGCAATTTCTACAAAATTTAAATGGGAAAGAAGTACTTGCAATGAGGGAATTACAAGCATATTCCTCATTTGATTTTTTTTTCTTTTGCTTTCTCATTGCTCTTGTTCACTTGGATATTTTTTCCCTTAGAGCTTTCTTTGAGTTGAAGATTTCTCCTCTAAATTTAGTAAAAAATATCTTCAAAGTTTGAGAATGTTTTTTCAAAGTTGGTAAAGGTTTCTTTGAAGGTAGTAGACTTCTCTAAATTTAGTAGAGGATTCTCCTAATTTGGTCACAATCTCTACAATGTGAATCTTTCTTTCTAAATTTAGAGCCCCCCTTTACCCTTTCTTACATAATCCTTAAATAGATGGGGTAAGTTTAAAGGGTATATTTGGTCATTTAGCATTGTGGTATAATTGCAAATAAGAGAAAAAATTTATTTGAAAAATTAGAATTGAAATTCAAGGGCATTTGGACTTGCATGCTATGGGATGCTTGGATATTGCATAAAAAAACTCTTCAATAATGGGATTTTGTGAAAAATGTATTATTCTCAAGATCATGTTTAGACAAAGCTTGTTTATCTAGAAAAAACATTTTTTTCCTAAAACTAGTTATTGGTTTAGTGTTTTTGGCAGACTATAAAAGATTGACCTTAGCACTATCTAAAGTCCCCTAGTCGACCCCATCTTTTATTTTGGTCATTCCAAACTTAAAGAATTTTAGGGTTGAGCAAAGAAATGATAGGGTCCAAGTCAAAGCAAATTATGGTGCTGACATTTACTATATTATTGATTATGTTCTCTAATCATTTATAGAAACACATTTATAATTGCACTTATAATTTATGATAACAAAATGGATTTCTGTGCTACTAACCATATGACACCAAACATAATCTACTTCAACACCATGTAACTGTTTCTTAATAGTTATTACCAAGTTTTATTAACATTCCCATAACTTCAAGTAGTTGGGATAAGTTTTGTTGTTAATGCTGCTATATACATGCTTTTACAACTAAGCTTTTACAAGAAAATGGTTGATAATTGAATTACATATATACTAGCCCTCAGATATTATCATTTATAAGTTCTTCGTTGTTCAGTCGTAAAGTTAGTAACTATAAATTGTATAAGATTTGTTTTACTTATATGATTAGGAAATGCAAGGTTTTGGTTTTAATTGATTTATATTAGTAAATAGGAGTTTTACGTAATGCATTCGTTAATAAGTTTGTGAATGATCTTAGTCAATACAAGTATCTAACGCGATATATCAAAATTTCATAAAGTTTTATGAATTTTAATGTATTAGTTAATACTTATTAAAAACACACAAAATATTCTTTCATTGCGACCCACTTAAGTCATAGGTACCAAAAAAATATTCAGATTACACTATTCCTCTACAGTTTTAATTCACCCAATGCCAAATTTTTAACTGATATATTAATAGGTTTGGTTCCAAAGTTAATATATTTGACGATCCATGTTAGCTATGTTTTAAAACATTACCCTCATCTTAGTAATTAGGTTGATTGACCCATGGAGGAAAGAAAAATAATTGAAGGAATTTAATATCAATCAAAATTTTTATAACAAATATAACATTTAAAGTTATCTCCATACTATTTTTTTTAGTTTTATTTCATTATCATATTATGAACAGCCTTTATTTATTTATTTTATATAATAAATGTTATCAAAATAATGTAATTTTTGATACTAATTATATTTACTACAAAAGATACAAAATAATAGTCCTAATAATAGAATTAAGGTGGAACAAAAAGCATGAAAATAATCCTATTTGAAAGTATTCCTTATAAATATTTATTTTTTTAATGAGTTTTTGTAACTTGAATTAATTATTCATTTTTTGTATATCTTATATATTATTTTATTTATAAAAAATGATGATTTTAGCTTTTTTATATCTTCAATGCAATTTTTTTTTTTGTAAAAATGTATCCAAAAAAATGTAATATTTGATGTAAAAAATATCAGAATAAGTTTAAAAATAATTAATTTTTCAATTGTTAATTATCAACCATGTTTAAAGATATAGTAATTTGAATTAAGTATTTTTTTTATTGTAATGTATAAAACCCATTAACTTCAATATTTATAGGTATGCAGTCATTCACTTAAATTTAAGAGAAGATTTGTGAATAATTTGAAT
>JAOXJP010193209.1:0-11911 GCA_025762735.1 Platanus orientalis | reverse complement strand
AACCTAGATTAACTAGATTAATTAATTCCAAAGGGGTGTCAACGAGCCGAGTTTTGCCTAGCCTAGCTCTGGTAGAGGGGTTGAAGCCCTAAAATTGTAGAGCTCTGGCAAAGCTTTCTTTACATGAGCAAAATCACAGAGAGAGAGAGGGTAACGCGAGTCGTTTCGTCACATAAACCCCAAAATCGAAGATTGAGAGCTTACCAGAAAGTAGCGATAGGAAGAGAGGCAGAGGAGAAGATGGTTTACCCGAATCGCAATGACAACTTGGCCAGCGCTCGTGCCCAAATATCAAAACCCTAGCCTTTGTGCATGGGAGAAGAGTGGAGATAGGAAGATGTGGAAAGAGTCCAGAAACAGCGGGAAGAGAATGTAGGAGAGAAGAAAATGGCACTCAGGAATGTATATATATCCACATCTATAAGAAGCGTCTGGGAAGCGCTACAATAAGACTTTTTTATGCAGCACCTCTAAAACGCTGCAATAAGGCGCTACAATAAAAAAAAATCATAGCGTTAATACATCGCTGCATGTGTTTTTTGCGTTAACACATGACGGAGAATTACGAATTTTTTATGCAACGCTATGGTTTTTTTTTTGAAGCGCTTTATATAAAAAATGTTGCATATTATTCACTTTATGCAGCATTTTTACAAAAACACGGCTTAAAGGTATGCTACAAAAAGTTAATTTTGTTGTAGTAGAAGTGTTCTCTGTAAGCAAGTGTTCCTTACCTTTAAACCCTAAAAAATTAACTTCTTCATCAGATTAATCGGTGGTACCTTTGCAAACCGTAACCAATCTAAGTGATCTATGGAGGAGGAAGCCTCAAATCGGAACCAGAAAATAGCTCCAAGAAGGACCTTTGTATACGAACTCACTGATGATATGTTGAACCTAACAACGTGTGAAGGTGTTTTACGAATTGCAAAGAGGAGTGTTCCTTTGAAAAACCCCTTATTTCTACACAGTTTAGTATTTAATCTATATTCCTCAAAACCCTTCAATGAACAGGTCTTCGTCAAGGTGATGAGGGAGTTTTGGAACCTTGAGAAGGGAGTTCAAGTGGAAACTATGAGGCAAAACTTGTTCCTTGCGCAGTTTTGGAATGATAGAGATTATGATAAGGTTAAAAAGAAGGTTATGGGTCCATTTCTCTAATCTCTTGATGAGCTTCTGTAATGTGTAAAGTTTGATTTGAGTTAGCATCTGGAATTAAACCCGAAATCTGACTCGGATACAACCCAAAGAAAAACTCGAATACGGAAAATTCTGACATGTCTTTATGTTTTTATGTACCAGATCAAATCTGAACCGTATCCACATATGTATTAGGGTTTTGGGGTATTTATATGTTTCGTTCTAAGGTTTCACACAAGAAGGTGAGAGGTTTCGAAATTGTAAATCATTTTTTACGAGTTTTCTTCTTGATAGTGAAAGTTTCTCTGCGACTCCATGGTTTTTCCCCAAGCTGGGGTTTTCCACGTAAATCTTGTGTTGTGCGTGATTTTGTTCTATGTTTGTTTGTTGATTTATTGCATCTCGTTTCTTCTGTGATGAAGAAGGTAAAACGATCCTAACAGCTTCCATACTGAAGAACATGCCAAGCAATTAAGCAAATTGGTTGATAATATGTGAAGGTAGACTCGAATAAACTAATCAAGCAAGGGGGACCTCTACTGAGAGTCTGCATCCTTTTAGATATTGAGAAACCCCTTATGGTCAGAATATGGCTATAACAAGATGATTGGTCAGATGAACAGGTACTGGTTTAAGATGAATCACTTCCACTATTTTATTTTTATTGTGGAAGGATTGGTCATGTACTAAAGGAATGTCAGCTGGTGAAGAGAAAATGACAAATTAAATGTGAAAATTTTTGTATCCCTCAACTTTATGATTGGTCTCTTTGTGTAGGGTATCAAAAGACACAAAAAGGAAAGGTGTGGGATGAGGAACATGAGCCAAACTAGAGTAACCAATTAATTATGCGATGACAAAAACCTCTTCTACAACTCCCTGAGGTGACTCACAACCAATCATCCACGAATGAAGAGGGAAGGAATAGAATGCCCCAAGAGTAGCTAGAAAGGCCTAATGATGTGGACAAAAGCAGGGAGCATGAGGGACATTGCATCAGGAATGTAAGTACTAGAATTGAAACCTCCTACCGATCCCTAGAGAGAGGTAGCATTGAAAGGATGGAATGTCTACCGGAGTTACCCACCATGGAGGAAGAGCTAAATCGTGGGAAAGGCAAAGTACAAGAAGCATGCCAATTGATGGAACATGGAACCAAGGCAATTGGGACAGGGGGTTATCTGATCATACAAGAATAGAAAATCGATAGAGCAAATTCAGAAATTTCCTCCAATCAAAGGTTCGGATCATCATTAAATCTACATAAATCTACAATACCTCTAGGAAGAACAACAAGTCTCCATCGCACAAAAAACACAGATAGGGTTGGCTCGACCATTGATCCATGGTGATACAAAAGGATGCTTGGACTTACACATGGCATCACAAGAGGATTTAACAGGGCTCAACAATTACCAATTGCTTCTATGTTGCCAATGACCTGAACATCTCCAAAATACCTCACAATGGGTTAGAACTATGAATTAGAGACAGGAAAGGGGCATGGAACTCCCACATATCGATCAGACTAGCATGCAAATGATGACCGACACCCAATCATCATCTTTTCATAGAGCATATCTGCAATTACTGATACAACAGGCAGAAGGAAAAACGCATATTGCATCAACTATGAGGAACCATAAAGATTGAGCTCAAGCTGGGCTGGGCACACCATCACCTATCTCGGAAAATTAAGCTACAAGAGGTATGGAGACAAGAAAGAGAGGACCAAAAGATAGAGAATTTGTACCTACACCAAACCCCAAAACAACATCAACTCATAGGGACTCCCTCTAGGTAACCTCTATGACAAACTTGAAATTTAATAACTTCAATGAAAAAAGAAAAATGTTCTCCAATAGCCTTCTTATCTCAATAAATGTGACATAGAGGGCATTATAGATAACAAAGAACAAAACAATAATCAAAATGAAAAAATGGATTTCCTACCGACACAGGAGGAAAAAATCTGATGAAAATGATAATGAAGCAATGTCTCAACTAGGTGGTTGTCATTGGACTCTAAGACTTAGGGTACATTCAATCTCCAACCAAAAAGACCACCAAGTCTTAAAGCCATACATCTTTGCCTCCTTACCAATCAAAATGTACCCATATGAGGGCATGGCTGTCATAGAACAACCGTGCCAAGACTAATGAGTGTTTTAGCTTGGAATTATCAAGGGTGCAGGAACCCCTTGACAATCCGACAAATAAAGGAGTTGGTATGCTTCGTAAACCCACAATTAGTTTTTATTTTTGAAACTAAAGGTTCTTTCTTGGAAACCAAAAAAAAAAAAAAAAAAGAATGTGTATGGGTAGACAATGTTAGTGCATGGGGTGGATTCCAGGGGCCTATCTAGAGGTCTCTTTCTATGTTGGAAGAGTGAATTGTCTGTTAATGTTATAGCAACACATCATCATTAAAATTTTGGCAAATCAACCTACTTGCTTTTGGGTATGTGAGTGTGTTTATGGTGAACCTATAGCGACCTGTAGACGGGAATGTTGGGAGGAATGGCTTACAATCATCAAAAGAATCCAAGGTCCCATTGTATGTATTGAGGATTGGAATTGTTTATGGGATACCAAGGACAAAAAAGGCAATAATTCACCTAGTAGAGTGGACATAGAGTTGGGTCTCCGAATTCTAAATGAGGCTAATCAGTGTGACCTGGGGTTTAGGGGACAACTCTTCACCTGGACTAATGGACAATATGGAAGAAACAATATTTGTCAAAGATTAGACAGAGCAACTACCAATGGTCAATGGAGACTATTTTTTCTTAAAGCTTATGTAGAGAACATCTCGATGGTTGGATTAGATCACTTGCCGATAATGTTGCAATTACATCAAGTAATGATGGATTTTCAAAGAAGACCTTTCCGCTTTGAATGGTTCTGGACAAATTACGATGAGTGCCAGGCCATTATCCAACACATTTGGGAAGAGGAATGGGGTCAGAGAGAAGTTAATGTAAGGAAGAAACTGTCAAAATTAACTCATGCTCTCTAAAACTAGAACTACAACTCCATTAGTAAAATCCAGAGAAATATTGAACAAATCAAAAACAAAATTTAACTAGCAATGGGATGGTTAGAGTCAATAGCTAAAAGAAGGGAGTTGACTAAATTGCAACACGGCCTCAATAAGCTTTTAAAGTATGAGAAAAAATTTTGGGAGCAAAAGGCTAGAATCCAATGGATTCAAAGTGGAGATCGGAATACAAAATTCTTTCACTTATCCACTATAACTTGAAGGGAGAGGAATAAAATAATGTCTATTAAAAACAATTGGGGGCAGTGGATTGAAGACCCGAAAGGGATTGAGGACGTGATGAGAAGTTATTTCAAGATTTATTCCAATCCTCATGTCCTAACACTCAGGAGATTCAAAAAATAGTGGATAAGATCCCTACCTCCATCATAGATGGGGACAAAAGTTTTTTAGAATCTCCTTTCTCTTAACAGGGAATTAAAGAGGAGGTGTTTAGTATGGGACCTCTTAAAGCACCAGAACCGGATGGATACCCTGCAAGTTTCTTCCAAAAATATTGGGAAATGATTCGGTATAGTGTATCAAAGTATGTTCTGGAAATATTAAAAAGTAACATAAGCATAGGGAAACCAAACTTTTTTGGTTCTTATCCCAAAGAACAATTACCCAGAGAGCCTAAACCAATTTAGGCCAATAAACCTATGTAATGTATTGTATAAAATTGTAGCAAAGGTGTTGGCAAACAAAATCAAGGTAGTTCTTCCCAAGATCATTTCCCTGAACCAAGGAGCTTTCACATCAAGAAGTTTAATATCTGATAACATTCTCATCGCCCATGAACTCCTCCATCATATGCACACCCACAAAATAAAAGCATAGGCTATGACAATTAAAATGGATTTAAGCAAAGCTTATGAGAGAATGGAGTATACCTATTTAATCAAGGTTATGGATAAAATGGGTTTTGGACAAAAATGGTAACAACTTATTTTTCAGTGTATCTCCACTACATCATTTCAAGTAATAATTAATGGACAGCTAGGGAGATGATTCAAGACAACAAGGGAATTGAGAAAGGGGATCTACTATTGCCCTATCTTTTTCTTATATGTGTAGAAGGGCTATCAATAGGTATATGACACTTAGAAAAAACCAATATAATAGAGGGAATTAAAATTTGTAGACATTGTCCATCCATTTCTCATCTACTCTTTGCTGACAATTGTTATATTTTTTATAGAACTCATATGTTAAATGGACAAGCTATAAAAGAGAAGTTACTAAAGTTTCAAAATGCATCAGGCCAGCTTGTGAACCTGACTGAGTCGGAGGTGATTTTTTGCCGCAACACCCCATCTTGCATTTGAGGAAAGCTAACAAACAATAATGAGATTGGGAGAATTGACCCATCCTACCAAATATCTGGGTCTTCTATCGATCATCAGGAGGAACACGATCAATCTATTCTCTTATATAGAGATCCGTGCCAAGAATAAGATCCAAAATTGGAAAGCTTAATTCCTCTCCCTAACAGGTAAAGAAATTCTTTTAAAGTTTGTTATTGGATTCTTACCAAATTATGCTATGTCATTTTTTTTATTCCCAAAAGAATTTATCACCTCATTGATAAATACCAAAGGAATTTTTGGTAGGGGCAAAAGCAGCAAGAGAAAAAAAATTAGCTGGATCAGTTGGAATACCCTTAGAAGTCCCAAGTACTAAGGGGATATGGGGTTCAGAGATCTCCATCTAGGAATTTGGATCTCTGGGCTAAACAAGCGTGGAGACTAAGAACAACACCAAATTCCCTATGGGCACGCCTGATGAATTCAATCTATTTCCCTTCAAAGCACTTCCTCAGAATACCAAAAAGTAGGAATATGTCAGGGGGTTGGAAAAGTCTGATGCAGGGAGAAGACATTCTCCTTAAAGGATGCTTATGGACAGTGGGGGATGGTAAAGACATCGAAATTTGGACTGACCCATGGCTCCAAAGTCTCCCAAATGGAAAAATAAACTCCTCTCCCCCTTAAAACTGGCAGGTTAAGTTTGTGAATGAACTAATTGACCAGTCAACAAACAGATGGGACCTAGCCCCAATTGAGAACATCATCACTCCTAATGAAAAAGATGTAATTTTGCACACACCCATCAACCATCTTTTACCTTCGGATCAAATTATTTAGAGGTATGAGTCCAAAGGGAAAATGTTAGCTAAATCGGCCTATGCCTTATTTGCCACCATGAATGACCTTCGTGGGCTCTTGGACACTAAGAAAACTTGGAAATGTATATAGTCATTAGAAGTACCCAAGAAAATTCAAAGCTTTAAGTGGAAGGCATGCCATGAAGCTCTTGTGGTATCAAAAGGATTTTATAAAAGAATCAGCAATATACCCCCTATATGTCCTTTATGCAGGCAAGATGAGGAATCTGTGATGCATGGACTGGTACTATGTTCCATTGCTTCCTCAATTTGTGCTAGGCGCATGCCTTACTTGAGAGGCCGAAATCCAAAAAAAAAAATCTGTTGGGTTAATGTCTTGTATTCAACCCGAGATATAACCCAGGATGATGATCTGAAAAACCCGAATATGACCCGAACCGGGGGGCAACGCTCCTGGCCGAAATTTTTCTGACCCGTTTTGTATCCGCTTTGGGGTCCAGATCTGACCCGCACAGATTAGGGTTTTGGGGGTTTATAAGTAGGGTTTTCTCGATTTCCATGCCGCTGCACTGTTCATTGTAATCTCTGTTTTTCGATCATAGTGAAAGCTCTTCTCCGTTTTCGCCAGTGGATGTAGGCTTCAAAGCCGAACCACGTAAATCGTTTTGCTCTTGTGGTGTGATTGCTTTCTGTTTTGATTTCTCTCTTCTTGTTTGTTGCATACGATCATAGATCTAGGTTTCCACATAACAAAATCCTTTTTAGATTGGTTTAGCTTTTGGATCTCACATTAGGGATGGTCTAAGGAAAGGAAACATTTCAATTCTATGTTGGTTCATTTGGATTAATAGGAATGCCATGATATTTAACAGAATACAATCTAACCCAACGAAAGCTCAATGGTGTTTCAACAGGCTATGCAGGGACTTGGAGAAGAGTCAAAAGATGAGTGAATGGGTCCATACACCTTTTTTTGACCCGTAATGGGTTTTTTGTTCATGCTCAACTGCAGGAAGGATATGTACAGGTGAACGAGGATGCGGCATCGCCACTGGACATGACGGCCTCAGGAATGGGTGCAATTGCTATAAACTCGCAAGGCAGATGGCTTAGATCAGCTAGTCTGAAGATGAAGTGGCAACTACCTTTGGAGGAGAAGATGGAGGCCATTGTGTTTGGACTTTGGTTAGCTGCCCAGATTATGGCAAAAAATGTGCTTATTCTTTCAAATTCCTTAAAGGCAGTAACCATAGTTAATGGAAGCTTTTTATCTTGCCCCTGGTACCTTCGAAATGTCTTTTTGGAATGTAAACAGTTGATAACCCCCTTTGATGCAGTTGTTATTTGGCATGTAAAAAGGATATTTAATAGTCATATGCATGATATGGCACAATGGGGAACTAGGGACCCTAGAGCTTTGAGGGAATGTCCTAGGTGGGCCCTCATGGGGGAATCGCCTGGTTCTTCTCCTTCTTCTGCTGCTTAATGCAATGCTTAATTGCCCAAAAAAAAACAAAAACAAAAAACAATGAACAAGATCAATCAAAATCCAATGGCTCTTTAAGATCTTGGAGGTCAAACATCAAAGCAATCAGATGGTCACAAACATCCAATCTTGTTGACCTTGCAGTGTGGACGATAATAGATCAGATATTTTGCACTGGACCCATAAATGTTGGTTCCCAAGCATATTTTGTGTTCCTTGTAGTGATAAGTGAACCTAAATTTGATGGTGACAAACTTACAGTTCAGTAGAGTTTTGGTTCCTTTCCGGCAGGCTATGGGCAACCCCGGTGAGCGGACGGTTGAGATTTGATGGGACAATTAAGTATAGAGTTCCGGTAAGAAGGGTGGTCCCTTATTAAATGGTACTACCTTGTTAGGCTTGCTGTTGTGATAATGAACTCCACCCTCCTCGCCTCTCTTTGCATTTAAGTTAGTGCAGCCGCCTATTTGCTGTAGTTTTTATAGCATGAATAAGAAGTTTTTTTTTATTATTTTTAACCATGGTTTCTTTGCCTTTTAGCATGGGGTTTTTGTCTTTTTGTGATTATTTTGGTCATGCTACAAAAATCTACAGAAAATTTTGCTACAGTTGATCATTTTCCGCTTAGAACTGATAAGCCTTCTTTCATGGACCATTTTATGGGCCCTGTAACTCCATATTCAAGAATGGCCCATCTACTGAGCTGAGTTGTGATGTGCTTTAGCCCAACCCCAAGTCTCATTTGAGCTGGGATTAGGGTGCATACAAGGGATGGAAGGAATACATCATCCATGCGTCTTACCTAGTAGTAGGAGGACTTCCAAGTCAACCCACCCAACTACCAACACCTCCACCCACCAGGTTACCAATTGATGCCATTAATCAACAAATATGTTGGCTTATTTTGGATTTATTTGGCGTATTTATAATATGTGATTAACCTGATGATGTGATAATGGATCTACAATCTAATGGTGGGTCCCCCCTTGTCTTTGCGCTATGGTTGTGGTGTGTTGTTGGTTTATTTGACTTGTAAATCCTAGTGACCTAGACCTTTGTGGATCAGTCTTCATAGCATGACATGGGTGATTCAAATCAGCAGAGGTGGCTGACATGACTGATTGGAGAGAGATACTCGAAGTTCTACTATGTTCTACTGATTATTTGTAGATATTCATGACCAAATAATTAAAGTAGGTTTATTAAACAAAGTCATGCATTATAAGATTAGTGCGTATTCTTGTCCAGGTTAGTAAGTTTAATGTAGTTGATTGTTTAGGTCATATCTTTTGATTGAAAATAGCATTTAAGATCTTGTGTTATTTGGGTTTTTTTTTTTTTTTTTAATGTTATTAGGTATGCTTTCTTATTTGAGCAATTTTTAGAAATATTTTCTAACTTAGGCTGTTAGGTGTACAGGCTTCACCTTAAATAGTGTAGAAAGCAGTTTTAATTTATTGAATCCGAATATAGAATTGAGCTCAGGCTCTTTGCCCCCACACCCAAAAAAAAACACTCATGTTTTTTTACAAATTTTTTTTGCTTTGTTTGTTTGGCCGGAATGTGATGGAAAATAAAGTTATGTAACCCAAGACAAAATCAAAATTTCTTAGCATCTCAGTCGGAAAATCTCAGAAAAAAATGAGACAAAAATGTAGCTTGATAGAGAAATCTTGGGAAATGAAGTGATTTTTGGAGTGGCAAACAGCTGCCTCTTAAACCCCTAGTTCATCAAGCCTACATAAATTGGTATCAGAGGGAATTTAATTTAACCAAAACAACCAAATAGCTGGAGAAAACTTGTGATGGGACTTGAGTAATCCATCCATGAAGAAATAGTCTTGCTTCGATCTTGAGACTTCCACTTGAGAGAGATATCACATCCAACTCTTCATAGAGCTGCTATGGGAAAAAGGAGTGCCTTGGGTCTGGTGCACCATAACTCACCACATGTCTCGTGTTCATTCAAAGGATCAAAACCTACCACTGCTTGATAAGATTTTTTACCAACCAATTTATGTATTCTCTAGAGCTTTTTGAAAGTTTAGATGGAGTTTTCTTTGATTATACAAATGAATACCCAAGAACAAATTAAAAAAAAAAAAAAAGTAGGAATTATATGTTTAAGCTATTTTGGTTTAGTTTATCTCTTAGATGGAGCCCATCCAACAGTACCGCCAAATCCTTTGAACATGAGACATGTGGCAAGTTATAGGGACCCATATCTACCTCACGGAATTCTTGATCTGCCATACAACAAGAATGTGAAATTACTTTTAAGGGAATGGTGGGTCCTTTGTCGCAGAGACTGGATAAAATGAATCTAGGGTAACCATAATTTCCCATGTCTCTTGTTCGGAGGATTGGGATCTACTATTGATTAGGTCTCACCTCAAAGATTGTCTAGGGCAAAAATTGGCATGACCAGATGAGTCTTGGCCATTTTATCTGTACTTTTTTCATACTGTATAGAAATAAGTTTCCTGGAAAACACATTTTTAGGCCCAGTCTGGTTTCCATGAAAAGGTTTTCTCATGACAAAATTTTCTCAAAAAATCATTTTTAATCTGTCTGCTTGTCATGAAAGTTGGTTTTCTCATATTTTTTCTGATGATTCTTTTCTTTCCTTTTCTTGTGGGATTTTATTTTCTTTTCTATGACTCTCCTCATCAGTGATGCATGGATTGATAGGTAATTATCTACTGCCTTTTTATTATAACACACCTTTTAACTCCTCTACATTTACCAATTTACCCTTTGTTAGGCACCATGTTAAGCACTTATAGGACATTGTGAAGACAAGTAGAACCCTTAGATTGTGTTTGTGGGAGCAATTCAACCAAACCAGAGTCCTCGCTTGCCCTAGCTTTTCCCTTTACTGGCAAGCATAGCTAGCTGCACAGGGTGAAAAGTTGTTTGAGGTTCTTGATTCAAATCTCAAAGACATGACTTGAATAAAATGATTAACTTTTATGACTCTCCTCGTATTCCCAAGGCACCACTTAGGTCGGTTGCCTTATCACTCATGGAATTCCATTTTAACTAGTCCCAATAGTAGAGTTGATAGGGTTCTTCATAATACCTTCCAGGGACTATTCTTAGTGAATTGTGAAGCCAAAAAGGGATGGTGAAGAGGGTACGCACCATTTCATTCCTTTCTGCACACAAGCAAGTCAGCGTCCATCATTTCATGGCCTCTGTACACATGGAAAAGACATTGGATTACCTCAGATTTTCGTACAAGACTTGTGTTGGATTTGGCAATGGAGCAACAAATTGACAAAAAGAAAAGTACTGAAGGTGGGGGAAGTTTCACATTTCTTGGTCAACATAATATAGAAACTTTTTGTTTGGATGGATTAACCATTAAACAGGCTAAACTACAGGTGTTTTCCAAGCAGAAATACTATTCTGTTTTCATCCATCCTCTTCTTGCCATTTTCTCACTCGCCCTTGTCCCAAAGTTCTTTGACAATGGAGAACAGAGGGCAACAGACACCTGACAAATTCAATCAAGAAAAGAATCTCAATAAGCAAAAATAAAATCCACATCAAACAAGTTCTAACAAAATATTTTTAAACTGAAGAAATAACATTACAAAGGTCAAAAGCAGCAAGAAAAACCTTACCCAAAACAAATTTAGAACCACCCTTCAGAAAGAATTTAATTTAAGAGCTAAGCTGAAGTAGAAAAGGGATGGTAATATTGAAGATAGCAAGTCCTACTGTAATACCAAAACAGATCAACCCAACATAAAAACAGTCAAATGATTATGTTAAAGTCAAACCATGCTGCCTTTGTTGAACCCATTACTACCTCCACTACGTCTAACACAGTAACACTGGCCCAGTCAAAATAAGAAATTAAAACAGTTCAGAAGTTCTTGTTTGGATACTCCATCTATTATATACTGTTAAATTACAGTAAAAGAAAATACTGTTTAGAAAGAAAAATTAATCCTGTAAAACATAGTTTCTTGTTTAAAGCTCTCCATCATATGCAGGGATAGCACATACGATCCAAAATATAAGCAGGAACAAGGAGATTGGGGCAGACGGTTCATAAGAGAGATGAAGGTGGGTTTTGTGGGTCTCGATTTTCACACGATGGAAAATC
>JAOXJP010193188.1:0-12214 GCA_025762735.1 Platanus orientalis | reverse complement strand
CATATTCGCACATGCTTCACACACATGTCACACATATGTTTCGCACACACTTAAAACCATCTAAACGCATATGTATTGATCAGTAAATTGACACAGCTTTAGAAACACATTAGTCAAAACATAGAAGGAATTTGTTAGTGAATCTCATGTTAATGAAAATGCACGAAAGTTTAGAGTCCAACAAAACAAACGGCGAGCAAAACGGATCCAAACGAAGAAGTTATTAGTGTTTGAGTGCGTAAAGGTCAAGCAAAAATAAAATAAAATTTGGAAGGCTCGACTAGGAAGCCCAATCAATTGGGCACCCCCCAATTGATCGGAACGCACAAACGCGTTTCGGCTTGGTTTTTGAAAACTCGATTTTTCGAATTCTTTCGTCTTGGGGGTTTCCTATTTAGACCCAAAGACCTCTAAGGTCTATATAAGAGTGGTTTTTCGACCTAATTTGACACAAAAACATAAGACACAAGGGAGAGAAGAAGAATCAAAGAGAAAGCTAGGGTTTCAAGCAAGTTTTGGGGATTTTTGAAAAAGAACGCAAAGCTTTGTTAGGATTCGTTTTCAGACCAAAAGGTAAATAAACTTGAACACTTTTACATCGTTTTGATTGTTCTTAGGTTCTTATAATCATTTTCCCTTAGTTTTGCTAAAATCCATTAAGGTTTTTGCTTTGATTAGGTTTTTAGATAAGGGTTTTAAAAATGGAAAATCTGTTTTACAAATACTTGAACATTTGACATCGTTTTGCTTTTATTTTTAGGTCTCTTCGATTCATTTTGTCTTCTGATTTTACAAAGAAACTTGATGTTTGATTTATTTAGGTTTTTTTATATATTTTTTAAAGAGGAAAAATATGTTTTGAAGCAAGTTTAGGTCTTTGGGTTTTTATCTGTATAAGTTCTTAGATGATTTTAATCTTTGTTTTTCAAATGAAAGGATTTGCTCCACCCAGTTTTTAAATTGTTTTGAAAGATCTCATGTTTTGAAAAGAGTTTTCAAAGGATTTTAGTAAACTTGATTTTTAAAGCTTGATTTAAAGGACTTCGTTATACCAATCCGTTGAGCTATGTGCTTAGGTGGGTAAGATTCTTGTTTTATGTTTTGTTTCAAAGATGCATTGTTTAAAAATTATTAAAGATTGGTAGTTTTGTTCTGCTTTGATATCTGCTAGTATCTGTATCTGATGAAAATATATGTTTAGCTATGACATGAGACCCTTTTGCCATCAAAAAGACATATTTGATGGAACCCCTCATCAGGTTTAAATAGATGCAATTAGGTACCCTCTTCGTCGGATCACATTAATTGACGATGTTTGTGATGTTCACCACTAGGAGTAAGATAGTGGTATCATACCATTGGATTGTAGATGGGTTTGTTCTGTTTTGCTACCTGTTATCTAGTAGCACATCATGTGTGTTTGACTTCCGGTATATGATTCAATTATCTATTATCTAGCTAGCAACATGTGCATGGGATTCAAATATTTGTTTCAGCAAATCTCATACATGTATATATGTTTCAGTGACTTGTTCCGTTCAATTTAGTTTCAGATATTTGTTCAATTCAGTTCAGTATTTCATTTCTGATTATGTTTATGTTCAGTTATGCATCTTGATTTTCATTCTGCTCTACTATTTGTTATATCTTAAATTATAAACATTATTTTCATATGTAAAGTAATTATTTTGAAAACATGCTTCATTCTATTTTGATTATAAAAAATATTCATGCTTTCTGACCCAATGATTTCAACATGTTAAGTAGTGTTCCTATTTATTTGTAAAATTAGTCGCGCTTATAGAGTTAACACCGTTGTTTTCAGATGATGAGGATGACAGGGTAGATGGGTAGCCTAGACTCTAGAAAAAAAAGAGCAATGATGGAGTTTTGATATTAGTTTATTTTTAGACATTATATAATTTCAATATTTGCTTAAAGACATGTTTGATTCAGTTTAGTTCAATTATTTCAATTCTATTTGAGGAGATGTTATAGATTAGTTTGATTTTCAATTTTATAGAGATGGTTTGTTATTATTTGAGTTTATGTCAGACTATGGATTTTATTTATAGGTAATGGTTCGTAGATTTTAAATTTAATGGAATAGGTATGGTTTGTAAATGCAATTCTGCTACGTACGTAGGAAAAAAAACGCAAAAAAATTATAAGCAATTTGAAGGACGTTAATGTGAATGGATTATTATCACGTGCCAAAATTCATAGCCGTACAAGTATGGGTTTTGGAACACAACATCAAGACTCTATTGGAGAAGTATTATTCAATTGGCTGCTACTACTTACTTCTGTGGTATAAGGCAATAAATTAATACTATTGTTGTTGCTATCTATAAACTAAAGGCTTAGATTGGTGTTCATATTCAACTGATGTAAAACAAGGGAAAAGATACCAAAAAATTGATGTAGAGTAATTCCAAAACCCTCAAACAATGGTTAGATTTATGATGTGGAAGCAAAAGTTTTCAAGAATTGAATTTAGCACGTTAAGTAACTACGAAAATTTAAGAATTAGAAAATAAAATCACAAAAATAAGATTAGAAGGATTTAGAACAGTAAAAGAGGATAAATAGAAGAAAAGACCCCCAAAATGGTATTTTTGTAATTTTAGATAAAAAAAATCCGAAAATTACCAACATGCCTCTCTGACACATTAGAAAATTTTGAAAGTTTTAAGGCCATTTTTTACATGTTTCAAGGTTCTACAGTTAAAATTTCATAAAATTCTAATAAGATTTGATAGGTTAAATCAAAAAATTTCAGAAAAAATAAAGGTTCTTTAATGGAGGTTTCAAGAGAAGGAAAGAGAAAAAGAAGAAAGAAAAAGAATAATAGAAAGAATGATAAGGTAGTAGTATAGAAAGAAAGAGAAGCATTGAAGGAGAGAGGAAGCTTGTGGCTACAACTATGGAAGAAGAAGAGAGAGGGGAGCCACGAGTAGCATCAACCATTGGAGAAAAAAACTACAGTCACACCTTGGGAACACCCAAATCTTTAAAAACTTGTTTATTCTTCACTATCAAATATGGGGGAGGGGTTGCCTTTAAATGGGCTTACAATGTCAAACAATTAGAAACTTGTCCTAAAATCCTGAACTTGTTTGCCAAGTTTTCTAAAACAAAAAAAAAAAACTTATTTTCCAAAAATTTAAAACTACTCAAACTTAAGACTTTCTAAAAAACACTATTCCCGTTTTTATTGACACTCCCTTAGTAATTTGGTCCTAACTTTCCCAAATCACCTCGGATTTGCACAATTTTGGTCTCATTAGAAAGGTAATTGAATAAACTATCTAATGACACCAAAATCAAGTCAAAAAGTCAAGTTTTGGCCTTAGAAAAATTGGGTCCAAAGTGAAAAACGAGATTACAACTAAAAACCGAAAAAAAAAACTAAACTAACCATGGTACCATTGGCCTTGTTACAAAATTAACCCACCCCTTAGACAATTAAAGCAACTCATACATAACACAAGACTTGAACTTTACTCTCTTGTATGGTGGCACATACATAAGTCTGCATAATGTTGCCCGTATCATTGACTGTACAAGTGTTGGTACCTACTGGATTCTAAAAGTGTTAACTACTACAACTAAACCCTACTGCTACCTATGGTTGGAGCACTACTACCTAATTTCTTACAAGCTCAGATAAGTACCTGTCCTCTGTTTATTTCATTTGAATTGTATGGGATACTAGTAACCCATGGCTGACTAGTGCATTGAGTCCCATCTTCTCTTCTTTTCTTTTCTACTATCAGTCTCTTCTCAAAACCCTCCAAGTCCAAGTCCATCTATAACTGCTGCTGTTTCTGATCAGTATTCCATTAACAAAATTATGTACTATTGAAACTATATAGCCAGACCTGAGTTTTGAATAGTTCATACAAGTGCAATTCCTGGAATTGTCTTGAGGGCTGATTACTCTTCTATAGACCTATGTGCCTGTCTAATTTCAGTCTAGCTAGACTAATCTAACCTAGGTATTTGGTAATTTCCTACCTGCTGTCCTGTTTTACAGAATCTATCATATTTTAAATCTATTCTCAATCAAGTGTGACACTTGAGTCAAACATTGGGCTCATTATTTGCAAGATAGGTATTGCTACCCATCCTCCATCACCTAGTTTGTAGAAGAAGAATAAGAAAAGGAGAAGAATAGGAGAAAGAGAAATTTATGGAGAGAATAATCACTATTGAGGTCTCTCACATACTCATAACTTATTACATATGTGAATGATATACAAATATACCCCCAATAAGGTGTAAAGCAAGCATACCACAACACAAACATGTGTTTACCCCTCACAACTGCAGGATATGTCATCATAGTTGTTCATAAAGCATATGATATGAAAATTAAATCTATAAAAATAAGATAAAAAAACTACCAAACAATGATCAGGTCCCACACAGATAAACCAGGGTATTTTTTTTTTTTTTTTTCTGATCCATAATGGGAATAGTTTTATCAATACAGGGAAAATGAGAGGATAAGGGGAGGGGGGAACAAAAGGTACAATATTACAACTACATCAGAACCATGGCATCAAAATACAAGCTCAATTTTTTCCTTAAAATGTACGACGAAGATCCAGTGCCAGCAGTATAAATACCTCATTCAGTATGGTTAGTGTTGTCTCTGGTTTGAGCTCTTTGATACGGAGACCACTTTTCACCCAAGAACGAAAGCCCCCTTGAACCAGGTATGGTCTCTGCAATCCTCAGTCAAAAGTAAAACAGTTAATACATCATAATTGGTTTTCCAATTCCAGATGACCAAAATTTGAAGTTATCTGCTAGGTGTTGAGAATTCTCATAAGACAGATGGATAGACAGATAGATATGTGTAATACACACAGTCCTCAAGCTTGTCAGACCTACATATAGGGTTATTTTAAGCTACATGCATATCTACTCCAACATGTCCCAAAATCCTGCCCGTGAGTAATCAGAACCTTGACTTAATACAGATTGGGCTTCCGATTTTTGAATTTGGTTCAGAATTAAAATTCAATCAATATTATTTAAAAACAGCTGCGCCCACTGTCCACCAGGATGAGATGTACCTTAGTCATGCCGAAACTTAATCCATTCATTCAAGATTAAGCTGAGACAGTAAGTATGGCAATATAATATAAAGGAAGAAGAAATTATTATCAAGAGTTAAGTTTGCCGCAAAAGCATGTTGCACATTGGAGCTCACATCCAGATGGCGTGGTAACAAATCTTGTTTTGATTGTTTCTTGGTCCAATAAATTTTTGGAACTTTTTATAATATACTAGTTTTCCTCCAGTTTGTAGAAGATCTCAGGAAAATAAAAACTCAAAACGGAAACTCTATAATAAAAAAATAACAAATACTTTGTACACTCTATTTGTTGTTACATGCAAAAGCTTCACATAAAAGTATAGAAAAGTTTTAGGAGAACACTAGATTAGAAATACAAAAAACTTGTAACATCCAACTCTGCAAAGCTATTGTGGTTACTGTTGTTGTCCAGACTTGCAAATTGTTTAAGTCCTCAGGTTTTTATGTTTTATTCTTCTTTTTGGCTTCTTTTGGCTTCTCTATGCACACAATTATATTTTCTGTAAAACACAGCAAAGCTTTAAGGTTTTAAATACTTGCCTTTACCCCAAGTTTCCTCAAGGATCTTGCAATGCCTTTAGAACGAGTACCATCAGCATCCATAACTATGACCTTGGACCTGTCCTATAGGTGGGAGAACAACATGATCTGAGACATCAATTTTGAATCTAAATAAAAATATCCATGATACCTAGAGTAGTAAGCCACATATAAACGTGATGCTACATACTCGAACAATCTTCAAGTCCCGAATAACAGCAGCAATTATGGCATCATCAAGATCTCTTCCACTCGTTACTAACTTTCTTACAGAGCTACCAATCTGAGGACTTCCCAAAAAGAATAAGCAATATAAAAGAAAAAGAAAAGAACAAGAAAAAGGAGAGGAAGAATATAGTGCTAAAACAATACATATATATGACTACATCCCCAAAAAAAAATGTTTACAACAGTTCTTTTGCCTATTTTTTCTCAAAAAAAACACAACTTCATTGAGAAAATAGAAGCTACTGTAAAATCCCACTCCCTTCCCCTGAAAAGAAAAAACAAAATGAAAAATGAACCCCCTGTGTAAAACTATAAAGTAGCAAGAAATATTTGTGTCAGCCAACCTCAGGTAGAGTAAGATTTGCATATCTGAACCGAGCTCCACGCCGAAGATCAGGAACACCATCTCTCTCCCTCAAATCCTTCACAGATATCAAAGCCCATCATCAAAACACAACGACATACACATGAAGAAGAAAACATCTACCATTTACAATTGCCAAAATGAACGATAATAGCCTTATCACAGAGTTTAAACTAAAGTATTTATGTTTTAGAACTTTAAATTTTAAATAAGAAAATTGCAAAAGAATTCAGCAGTTTTATCCTATTTATCAGTAGTAGAATTTCATGGAAAAAACAATACTTCAAAAGAAAAGGCCAGTGAAATTTACAGTCTCTTGCCTCAGGCCTGATGTCGATAAGTATCACATTTTTTTCCCCTGTCAAGAGCTCCAGAGTTGATTTCGGAGACAAATCTCCAGAGTAACCACCATATGTCAACGCCCAATAAGAAACCCTGCAAGAATCTGATAAACAATATACATTTCCAGGAAAATAAAAAAGGTTTAACCAGCTCCCTAGTACAAAAGAGAAAATTTAAGAAAAGCACCAACAGACAACCATACCCTAAAGTGGCCGAAGTGCCCAGGAGTAGAGCAAATGGGATAATTGGGTCACTGGGGTCCAAGCCAAGATTTTTCTCCAAGACCTCAATGGCAGTATAAACCTGCTTCACAGCATGCACAAGCAGTGAGTCTGGTGAATGGGACAAAAGACATGAAAATGTTAATGGGGTGCTAGCAACATCATACACATATAAATGCTATATAAAAAAAATAAAAATAAAAACACATACACTCCTTAGTACATAGATACAAATAATAGTATATTACAATAGTTGCAAGTACAGTGCTACTGCGTTTTTATGGTACATATAGGGAATTAGGGATTGGTGACCCATGCTAAAATATTCTGGAACATCAAAAGATCTTCCAATCATTCATAAGAACTCATTTGATCAGATAATTAAGTCATGCAATCAAGCAGATTTGTTATCTCAAAGATCTTTTGATCCTGCCATCTACTGGATTATTTAGTTTATAAAAATGATACCCATCTAGCATCCTGTTATCCCCCTATATATAATTAAACAAAAAAGAAAATTGCAAGGAAATTTTCAAATATAAACCCTATTACATCATACATCTTAAGACAACCAACGAAACAACAATTTAGGAAACTAACTAACAAAAGTTAGACAACAATGGTACAACACAAGAAGAAGACCTGATTAGAAACAGTCACAACAGGCCTCAGGATTTCTTTGGCCTTCTCCTCGGATAAATTTAGCACATCCTGGACCTCTGGAGGAAGTAACTCCTTCAAAGACCCATAAGAGTAAACAACAAAGGCAGCCCCACCAGCTAAATAATCCTCCACAGTGACAACAGCCCGTCTCAGGCCATCGATAGTGACGAGGCCTGCATTACCCGTAGCTTCCTTCAAGTCAGCTGAGAATCCCGTCAATCTATTAGCAGCTAAATCTCCGGACTGATCAACAGTAGATAGCACATTATTAACAGCACTGTCAACTGCTTCAGTAGCAGTTTTAATAGTGTCTGTTAGAGATGAAGTAATTGCATCTAATGTGGTTTTCACAGCTCGTTCTCCCTTGTTAATTGAAGCATCGATTGACTCATTAAACCCAGATAAGAAATCCCCAATATTTGTTTTTAGCTTGGATGATGCATCATCAGACATATCAAGAGAACCAGAAACTGCAGTTGGATTCTCTGGAACAACACCAACCGCAGCATCAACAGTTGATATGGTTTCAGAAGTAGCAGGTCCTGATAAAATATTTGTACTTTGAGTAAATTGGTCAGGAACGTCCAAAAGCTCGTCTTCCTGGGTGGCAGTACTTGAAATTTCTACATAATTCAGATCCTTCATTCCCACAGAGTATGGTTCATTTATTGCTCCAATTGAATAACTCCACTTATTTGAGAACCCAAGTGCAATGTCGTCTAGTTCATTTGCGTAGGGAGAAATGCTAATGAACTCCATGGACCCTGATTGTTCATGCCTTTCAATTACATAGGAGTGAAGAAAGTTTGTAGCTTGAGGCTTAAAGGAAACTTCCCTAGAATGAATTCCACGAGGTATGCCCAAAACAACCTTCTCTTCCACAAGGCCTCTGATCTCAATAGCCTTCTGGGGTGGGGAGAAGGGTCTCAGCCCTGCATGGAAACAAATCTGCAGGACCAATTGTTCCAAAGAGCACATATAAGTTACCCAAATATACATGTTGAACAGTTGAAGTCATGTTTAGAAGTATGCCACATACAAAACAAATATATCAAGTAACTGTTAAGAAAAAAAAAAAAAAAGGAAAATACAATCTTAATTACTGTACCTTTCTTATATTATTTTCCCACCATAAAAAATATATATAATAAGAATAGTTCAATTAAATGTCATTCTTGGAGACTAGAGCCCTGCTGAAAGGATATGGTTTTTTAACAACAGGACATGGGGATCCCTTAAAGCAGACTGTGATTTCTAGTAATGTCATTATCAGGAATTGAAAACGAGCAAATACGCAGAAAGTTGCTCATAGAAATGACAGAATACATGAATTTATCATTTAATGCATGATCTTTGTCAAAGCTGAAGATGTGGGGAACTCTTTTGCTAGGGAATGGGTCTTAAGGATGCCTTTGTGTGTTGGAAATCATTGGCTGCTTCTCTAGTTGTATTTCTCTCTGTTAAGTTAGGACAATAGAAGTCCATCAATTCAACTTCTGTTGCCCATGTAGCATGTGCAGAGGCATTTAGACCACCATCCACAGGTCCACTGCCCATGGTCTCCAAGGCAAAAACCATCAAATGATATAGCCATTCAATCTACTGAATTGTTTCCAACGGGAACAAATACAGCAAACAATACTCTACAGATTGATTGAGTAGGATCACCAGGTTGGGTGAATTTTATCCTCAGAGATCGACCCATCAAATGGTTTAGTTCCAGTCCCTCCACAAATGTGCCACATGTACAGCAGCGGTCGGATTGATGCACCTCTACCTCTCTCTCTCTCCTTTTTTTTTACAACTGTTAACTGACAAAGAAGAAAGATTTTTCTAGGCGTGGGGAACACTGACTGAAAATCTATTGAATCCTAAACTTCATAAGGGAGTATCCTGAGTTCAAAATGTTTACTATTTCCTGCTTAATTAATAGTATGGAGTATGGACTGTGAATGTTAAGATTTTAACTGACAACATTAATAGATAAGTAGAAACAGATATTGCTGACTTAATTATATGCAAATGACCCAAGCCAATTTTTTCAGGTTTTCAGATCAGCTTCAAGTCGAATCACAAGACAGTTTTTGTTTGAGAAATGGATGAAATCAAGTTGAGAACTTTAACAACACCAGTGTGAACATTTATTTCTATCAGATAACTGATACCACAAGACGTAGCTTACAACTATATTGTTAAATTGAACTATCACAAACTCGCTAAATACTATTCTAACAACTTGGGCAACCCACAAGCTACCTGTTATAGCTACAGACTGAAAGATGAGTGACCCAAATAGAATTTTCTGGTAAAAGAAGCTATTTTAAATCAAAAGAAGAAAACAATTGTTAAAATTTAAAACGATCCACGAAGTAAAAGGAATCAAAAGTTGGGTAACCTCACCTGAGAATGAGAAGAACAAGTCGGGGTGGTTGAGCAAACGGGTAACATTGTCGAATCAGCCAAACCAATACCAATACCAAAAAATATATATGTATATATCACCACATTTTCAGCTTCCACTCAAAAAATAAGGCGAATTAAAAACGAAATTCAACAAAACAACATCTCAATTTCAAAACTTGGTGAAACCCAACAACCACCAAACCTCCAAAATTTATTGGAAATTAAGCTAAATGAAACTTGCCAACAAAAATCACGCCATTTCTTGATAATCTTAAGATGGGTTTCTGAAATCTAATCTCCTTTGACTGGGGAATTGCCATTTAGAAAGGACACTTGGAAATTGTTTGATTGAAGGGCTGGGTTGGCTTGGAATGGAATAATAGAAATCTAAAGATTTAAAAAAAAAAAAAAAACAACAAGATATTGTTTTCCGTTGCAGTATTATCCTATAAAATCAAAATTTCTAAAGACGACATGAGAGAGAGGATATGATGGGGGAGAATCGTGTGGCTTGTCGAAGCCGTTTGCGAGATCTCTCCTCGGCTCCTCTTTGCCTCTCGTTTTCTTATTTATCTTTGGGATAGAATCTGGTGTGAGTCATACTTAAACAATTTGTGCTTATACTCTACTCTAAGACTGAGACCACATCTCGAGTCCACACCGCTGCACTGGGACAGGAGTGGACCAAATTGTGAAGAAGGGGAGCACACACGCGTTTTGATTTTCATAATTACATATTGGCCTGAAATTGCCTTATAAATAATAAAACTTGCAAACTACCTTTTTATTTATATGCATTACAATCAAGGTTGTTAAAATCGAGCCTCATGAGTGGATCGAATCGTAGGATCGGATCAAGGGTCATAAGATTCTATTTTCGGGAAAAAATCAAGTGGTAATGATACATGTTAAAGCTTCATTAAAATAAAATGAATAAAATTTAGCATAGTATTACTTTTATAATTTACATCTCTTCTAACTGAGAAAGCATTATACTTTTTTCAATACTAATTGCCCATAAAGTAAATTAATTAGCTGTCAAGTGTCAAGTTATAATGTTTTCAAAGTTCCAACACCATAATAACAAAACATATTAAATTAGCTGGATGGATTCATACTAGATGATTCATATTTCAATCCCTTTTCACTATAGTTTAGAAAAAAAACAAGCTCATGACACTCATTCCTTCTTCAATTGTTCTCACGAGGGAATGTATTTCAATCTCATATAGGACGAATTCACCTTGTGACAAGAAACAAGATTATGTCTGGCTATGCTCACCTACGATTTGATATCATTAGAATATGATAATTCTAATTAAACTAGCATCGGCTTGACTATTGTCTAAATCTATCTTAACAAGTTCTACTCATGAATCTTGATTGAATAACATCTGAATATGACATGTTACAAGGGTTGATTGGCTATGCTCAACTTAAACATTTGAACTCTACAATGGAAGAAACAAAACGATATGAACAATTTGGAAAGGAAGAGTCGTATTCACTTACTATTTTTTAAATAGTTTAACCTTAATTAAGTAATTAGTGATTATAATTAGAGATTTTTTTATCAAGCTTTAGTGTTATAATTATAAAACATGTTCTTTTTTGTAGGATCATAATAGAATCGATCATAATCATTTGGATGATTTCGGATCATGGGATCATAAGATCTCACGATCCAGGTTGACAACATACGATAATCTTGTAATCTAAGATTTTGGTAAGGAGTCAAATCGACTAGATGATTTAGGATCATAGGATTGTGTGATCCTCCAATCCGGATTGGGATTGATACACCCCACACATGTTCACATGTATCTTGCACACGTGTCACATTTATTGAAAGGAAGATTACCGTTCTTGAACATTAAATTTAGTAAAGTTCATTGATCAATCACATATCTAAATATGTTTTTCCATGATCATCATATGAATTTCTAAGATTTAATCTTAAATGAAGTTTAAAAGTACCTCAATCAATTAACCGGACATAAGAATCCAATCTAACCCGGTCTTCAAAGTAACCACACCTGCTCTAGAATTCTCTACACTTCTCTTAATTTCAGAAAAGTTATAGGATCTCATCTGAATGTGGGTACCTTTATATATAAAATATTTGAGAAGCCAAAGTAACCCTAGAACGTGTAGGATTCTTATCCTTAGGCTGTGGGACCCAGTATCATTAATTAAGTCAAACTACATTAAGGACACTCTATCTTTTGTTAATTACAAACTGGCACACCACTAATTGCAATAATCCCTATTACATATTGCAACTGAACTCCCAAAGATAAGAAAATAACAATGAGGCCCTTCTTTACAGATATTTCACAAATA
>JAOXJP010193177.1:0-12215 GCA_025762735.1 Platanus orientalis | reverse complement strand
ACATCACTTTGGATTTTATTGAGATTCTAGTCTAACATTCTACATCAACTTTGGTATCATCTCTAGTGTGCTGCATCAATTTTGATATCAGAGCTTTGTGCTATGATAGTTTTAGCCTAAACAAAATAAATCTTGTTGACAATATTGATATTAGCAAATTTAATTTCACCAAAATTTTCTAATATTTATCAAATTTAGGTGAAATTATGATTAAATTTTGGAATTATTCTGCTCTCTTGGTAATTCATTTCACTGTCCCTAAAAAGAAATTTTTTGTCAACGTTTCACTAATTTCCGCTAAATTTTGTGCCATAATTTTGAAAGATGACTATAATATCCTTGACAATGATATAATGACAATATTCTCAACACACCATCACCCTTTTCTTTAGATAGATAAGGTAAAGCTTTATTAATTTTCAAAAAGCACGAGTAGTACATTCTAGTAAGCAAGGAGCAAAAGCTCCATTAGATGTTTAGAACATCCCAGTCAAAAAGAAAATCATGGAATCGCATCTTGCTAAACTGCTGGATATGCGAAACCCAGCTGCAATGAGAATCAACACTAGAATTTTAGACTCATTGTATGGTTATATTTTGTTGTCTTCCCAGTTGGGCTTGGACTTTGTGTGTGTGTGTGTGTAAAGAGTTTGGGAATGCTGAGATAGAGTTAGCAAATGAGTATTCTCGTGGTACAGGCTTAGTAAAGTTGTTATGAAAAGATGATCCATACTCGCATTGGCGTGTAAATAACAACAAAACCCTAATAGCCTGTTTGGCAGCTACCTGTAATGTAATTATTTCATTTGAATTTTTCAAGGCATTTGTAGCCATGAGGTGACATTTTGTAATGAACTAATTCAAATTTATACTTATTTGTAAACTACAATTAGAAATGAAGTCATCTTAGGTTTTTCTATAAAATGAAATGACTAATGTTATCAAGCACAAATCAGTACAAATCTGAATGAGTTCATTTCAAACCATCCCATTGTGGCTACTAAAAGCCTTGGGAAACTCAAATGAAATGATGACATTACAGGTGGCTGCCAAACGCAGCCTAACTGTTTAACCAACAAAACAATTCAAGTATATAAATGGGAAAGACGCATTTCTGAATAGTTAGTGAACCTTAACTCCTCGTCAACTAAAAACCTCTAGATTTAGATAATCTAAAAATTTTCAGAAACCTAAAAAAAAAAAAAACCCATTTATGTATGAGAAGGATGAACCCTAATTTTTCAGAAATAGCAGAGTATAAAATCAGATAAACATGGACGCACCTGAGAAGAAGATTTTCGTAAATCTGCCCTTTATGCTTGAAATCAGTGAGAATGGGAGGTGGAAGAAGGGTGTGGAGAGTAGAACTTGTTGTAGGCGGCTTCACCGACGAGATAGATGCCGAAGGCGACAAGGGCGATGCCAAGGCCAGGGGTAGCGTGCCTGAGATTATTGGTAAGCATCGGATGTTTCCTCCATTCATCCCTCCTCCTAAAAAACTCTCCGGTTGGTCCCAACGGCTTCGCCATCTCTCCTCTTCTTACTTTCACCGCACTTTAGAGGTCTTATTAGTCTGGGACACTGGGGTGGGTGTGACTTGGGCTATTGACTCGTTTCTCCCTAAAATACTGTACTTACTGGTCGGATGAGAAGGGTGTTACAGTAAATACATAAGTACAATAGGTGGGCTAAGATCATCTACGCCACCCCCTGATGGGACACTAGAGGGAATCAATTCACTTTTTGGAGATTTTTTATTCCCCTTGAGTGTCCCATCAGGGGGAGTGGCGTAGATGATTTCACACCCAATATAGGGTTTTATTTGAGAAAAAAAAATGAAGAAGGACAAGGTTGCTGCATGTATTCAAAAGAGTATTCTATGAAATAGAAGAAGAGCAAAACACATACGGCTTATGCACTTCAATTTCTTAAATTCTTTTTTTTATTATTATTTTTGTGTGTGCAGTTATTGAATCAGATTATCATGAGTTTTTTAAACCAAAGTTATGTTAGATCCATACTCTTTGTAAAAGGAGATTGTTTGATTCAATTAAATAACATCATTTTGAAATTCGGTATTTTTCTTAAGAAAAATCATTTTGATTTCTTGAAAGATCTATATTTGAGAAAATCGTTTTAAAGTACCATTATATTATATGATTTTATACAAAATTAAAACCTAAGACTTTTGAATTTTAAGAATACAATAAAATGTCATTCATTTTTATTGGAGAGTGCATATCTATAGATAGATAAAGCCTCAAACCACTATTATATGATAATTTTTGTAAATTTTTATAACATTAATTTCTCTTGCGATGATAAAATCCATAGATAAAAGATTTTGAAGTGATGGGTTTTTTATAGTTTTGATCTTACATGATGTTAGTACTACTAAGGATATTGGATATGAGAGATAGAGGAAGAAGGTTGTGATGGTATAGATAATTTTGGAAATTAGAAAAGAAAAGTTTATCACTTATTATTGAATTGGCCGGACACACGCCAAAGGCTGTCATAGCATGTCTAAGCAAGGGCTTTGGTTTTGGATGATCCGTCTAAGTTGAAATAGACACTCAATATATTGTTATGTATGAATATAGATATAGTATAAAATATGTTAATAAACTATATCATATATATACATGTATCAAGGCATTTAACGAGTTGAGTTTTAAAGGTCATGCTTACTTAATTAAACGGGTTCAAATGAAGGCTCAAGCTCGACTCTACTAATTTGAAACAAAACTCAAGCTAACATTTATTGTTGGTGTTTTTTCTTGTTTTTTTTTTTGGTGAAGGCGGGATTTGATGCGTCTCTCCACCCCCACCTAATCCCTTTTTATTTATTTATTATTATCTTTGTGAGAGATGGAAATGGTTTTAAATTGAAGGAAGAAAAGAGGAAATGGAATTTACCATAAAATGATAGCTGGGTTACTGCGTCTCTCCAGCTGCCTTATTATTATCTTTAATGTGAATGGTTTTAATTAAATTGGAACAAACGGCTTAGCCGCCCACCGAAAAATAAAAAGAAGCGTGCCTCCAATTTCCAACACGCCCTAATAAGTGAAGAGCGCTCGGTTAAACTCAACCTATAAAGGTAGTCAGAATTGAGAGAGAGAGAGAGAGAGAGAGGAAAAAAAAAGGGGCAGCAAGACAGAAGAAGGAGGTTGGTTTGTTCCCGCTCATTCAACGTATAGTAGTAGTGGTAGTAGTAGTATTCGTCCTCAATCCCGCTTTACGCCATCAGGGTCCGGAGACCAGACCCTCGATTGATTCCTCTGCTGGGGTTTCAATCCCGTTCCCGTTTCGCAGGACCATAAATCTCAAAACCCTCCAGTTATCAGAGGAGAATAACAGAGGGAGAAGGTGAAGAAACCAACCAACCAACCAAAAAAAAATCAAAATCTCAGGAGGTTTATTTCTCAACGTCTATTATTTCATCTTCTTATAATTTATCATCTAGAAAACTTACAAGTTTTGATTCATTCCCTTCCCTTGTTTTATACTACTCTCTCTCTCTCTCTCTCTCACTGGATGTACAAAGGGCAGGCATTTGGTAGAGTTCATAGTGTCTGGACACACATTCACACGCAGACACAGCTTCTTGTGGGATTAAAAAGAGATCCCTTTATTTATTATGTGATGGTGTAGGGGTTTTGAAGGTTTTTTTTTTATTTTTAATTATTATTATTATTTTTTGAGGGATACATAAGAGGGAAATTGGGAGAACGAGATGACTAATAGAGAAAGGCGACAAAGAGAAGCTTTTCTTTTACCCTCTTGCAAGTGTTGAACTGTAATAAACTTGTTTTGTGAGGGCTTTTGGGTTGAGCCCTATTTGAAATTTTGTTTAATTTAAAAAAATATACATATGCTGTTTCTTTTTTACTCTACACCTCTATAAATATTCTCATCAAGTATTTTTATCTATCTTTTGGTTACCCATAAAAGATTCTTCTTATACCATTCTAAATGTGTCTTGTACATTTCCTATTGTTTGTTAGTTAATTTCAAATTTTATCTTTGGATTGCCTTAACTGATTCTCCATGTGGTTGCGTTGTTAGTTACAGGACAATTAAGTTACTAGTAGTGGACAGGTTTATACAATAAAAAACAGGTCTTCATAAGTTCCCATTTACACAATGGCTTTTTGGGGTAGGTCTTTAAATATCCAAAAAATAAAATAAAATTATTATTTAATATAATCTTGAATTTCTCTGTTTCTCACTTGCTCATCTTTCTTGCTTAGGGATTGAAGTGAAGCCAGGCAAGCCATACACTCATCAATACAGTAGTGAGGGGGGAAGGCTTCGCATTACCCAGGTTTGTTGTAAAAGCAAGCCAGAGAGATGTTTTCCATCCTATTGGATTTGTTTGATTATAAGTGACCATGCATGCTAGATTTTAATGTCTCAATTTTTTCCACATCAGAAGTTAACAATTGTTGTATTTATGCAGGCTACATTATCATATGGTGGTAATCTGTCAACAAAGAAGAGTGTAGTTCAGTGTAATGTTGGGAAAAAAAGGCCAGTTCTTTTATGTTGTTTGTTACCAGATAAAATAGAGACATGCCCATTGAATCTTGAGTTTGAGGAGGAGAATGAAGAAGTCATCTTTTCTGTTCTTGGTCCTCGAAGCATTTACCTTACTGGTTACCATCTAAATACCAGTCGTCACCATTTTAATAGATATGATGATGACTCGTATCCTTTTCTTAATTATTGATTCCATATGAAGGAAACACAATATTTCCTGCTATAAAGTTTTTTTGATTTTTGTAGATGTTTTCCTACATTTTTCATCTTTGTGCTTCTAAACATTTATTTAAAAGAAAAGATTTGTCAATAAGGAAATAGTTGCTCTCTTAAATACTTTCTTGTTAAATTTTTCAATATTATTTGAAAATGAGAAGTCCGGTTTATCCAAATTTATTTTGGAAAACATAACTAAAATAATATTTTAGTCTTGAGTTTAGTAATCTTAATCATCCTGTTTGTTTGTTTTACCTTACTACAATTTTAAGTGATTCTTATGGAGAGGATATTGCTCAGACTGAAAGTGACCGATCTAGAGACTCTGACGAAGATAACTATGACAGCAATGATAGTTTTATCAATGATGGTGATCCTGAAGTATTCTCTCCTTCGCCTCAGCCGAAGACCGAAAGTGGAGGTATGTATGTATTATGTGTATGTATATCATAGAGGGAAATGTGAGAATTCCTTCTTGTGGGTCCTAGCCGGGTGGTAAACTTCATCAATTGCTATCTTAATCTAAATAATGATAGAGATTTAGCAAATGGCTAAGTAAGGAGTCTTTTATTTTATTTTATTTTATGAATTAATAAGAAGTTTTTAGGTTGGGTGGTTAAGGTCACTTGAGCAAGTTGAGCAGTGACATAGGTGTTCACTTAAGTAAGATTAATAGGGTGTTTGATTCAAACCAGCTACATGTTCTCATGAATGTCTTGGTTTTTCTTTCATTTCATTTTCTAGAAAAACAGGATCAATGTTATTGCCAAGGTATCTTCTTGTTTGACAAGTTTTGGAGACACAAATATAACGGATAGTTTATTTTAGTTGTTAGATTGATTACAAAGGTTTGTTTTTCTCTGATTTGCTTGTGCTTCTCATTGCAGTAGTAATTGAGTAGATAACCAAGGATGGCAAACCTTCAGATTGTGACTGGGGCCACTTGTAGGTTAGGTGCTCCAGGTGGTCATAATTGATGCAGTGATTGTTGTGGCAAATAGTTGCTGTTGTTTAAGATCAAGGAGTGATAAACTTATTTTGAATAGTCAATTATTTTGAGTTCTTAATCTTTGTAAAATACTGTAGTACTGTAAATGGAGTTGCTTAGAGATCTCTGGTGATCCTTCAACATATTTTGAGAAGATGCTACTGGGTGTGATATATGAATTTTTTATTTCTGATTTTAGGTGAGGAAGAGTTACGCTTAACCCCAAGATTTCCCCTCCAAAGGAAAAAAAGTGGTAATCGTGGCCATAAACGCCTTAAGAAGAAGTACCAGGTAAGTGACTCTGATGGGGACAAGGACACATCTCAACAAAGAATTGCCATCAAGGAATGTGCTGCAACTGTGATTTTGGATAGTGAGGATGAAGATAAGTCTCTGATTTCTTCCCTGTTCAAAAGAAAACCTGTTGTTAAAAATATAGAATCAGAAGAAACATCAGCTAAAACAGCATCTGAGGATGGCAAAGACAAGAAGCTAGAAGATGATGGTAATCAAGATATATGCATAAAAAGGAAAATTGATTCTGTCATAGGACGAAGGTCAGTGTTGGATTTGAACAGATAATCTAATGTATATTTCTTTTTGCATTAATGATTTGTTTAAAGATATTAATATATTTTTTTTATTTTGGTAATTATGTGTCTCATTCGATTAGTGTAAGCAGGGTAGTTGACCAGCCTTATGATTTCTCATTACCATCTAGTGATGATGGGAATAGGAACAAGGAGAGGCCAAAGAAGAAGAAAAAGAAAGAGGTAGTTGAGCAGGAAGGGAAGATCCTTGAAGATAGGGTAAATCAAAATGAAGATCAAATTATAGGTAATAGCAAGAGTGATGTCTACAAAGAGAATGAAGTAAAGTCCAAGGAGAGAAAGAATAAAAGCATGAACCAAGAACTCACTGTTGGAGATGAACTGCATGGAAAGCTCCCTAACAATGACAGGTAATTTCCCCCCCTTCCTTCTTTTCTTCTTGTTTATTCTTTGTTTTTAAGTTTCAATTGTCTCCACTTTGACTTTATATTGATCCATTACCAATGTGTGAGTTGCACAGGAGAATGATTGAGACTCTTGTCCCTGGGAATAGTAAGAAGCTAAAGAAGAAAAAGAAGGCCGATAAACTTGAATATACAACCACTGATGATAATGACAGTAATGCTCTTCAATCAAAGGAGCCTCATCTGGAAAGCATGGAATGTAATCCACATATTCATAATGGTCAAGAAACTGATGCAAATCTACATGTTGAGAAGTGAGCACTTGTGGTTTCATCTCTCTCTCTCTCTCTCTCTCTCTCTCTCACACACACACACACACACAGATTCCTAATGATCATAGGTGAGAAGTTTGCCTTCTCTTCTTGATGCTGCTTTGATTTTCTTATTTAATTGGAATGTGTTAAAGTTGAGCAAGAAAGTGTTTGATTATTTGTTTATCCTTTGTTTTGAAGTTCCCTTTCAATTTTTATTTTGTTATTAACCAGTAGCAATGTGTTGAGTTGAGCAGGAGAGTGATTGATTCTCTTGACCTTGAGAATGGTGAGAAGTTTCTGAAGGAGGCTGATAAAAATGAACAAGCAACCACTGAGGAAGATTGCTGTAAACCTTTTCAATCTAAGGAACCTTCTCTTGAAATTGTGGGACACAATCAGCATGTTGATATTATTCAAGAATCAGATTCAAATCTACAAGATGGGCAGTGAGTACTTGTATTTCTTATTCTCTTTCTCTCACATATACGCGGATACCTAATATCATGGGTTTGAAGCATGTATTCTCTTCTTGAAGCCTTTCTTTGAGGTTATTAATATTTGTACTCTGATTTTCTTCATGTCAATTGATATTTGTTGAGTGAGCAGGACAGTGCTTCACCCTTCTGTCCCTCAAAATGGTGGGAAGCTAAAGAAGAAAAAGAAAAAGGCTGACAGAAATCAATGTCAATTTAGTGAGGAGGATAACAGAAAACCACTTCCAGCAAAGGAAGAGCCGTTTCTTGCTCAAGAATCAAATGTTGAGCTGCCAAATGACAAGTGAGAAATAAGTTCTATATATATATATATATATATACTCTTATTTATTTATAGAATTTCATTTTGGGATGGTTGTAGGGGTAGAAAAAATGGATATTATTATGGTAATGGTATATTGTAAGAATAGGCTTAATTTCATCTTTTGATTCGTTTATGAATTTTGAAGATTTGTAACTTAGAAGGGTATTAATATGTTTTTTTGTTACCTTCCTGTATAGGGTTTATGACATGGTTGTTAATAATGTTGTTGATGAAAATGACATTGAAGTGAAGAAAAAGAAAAAGAAAAAGAAGCACAAGAGTAAGCCCCGCAAAAGTGATACTGATGCACAACTGGATGAAGTAGTGGGAGCTGTTAAAGGGAAGAAAGGGAAGACTAGAGAGTAAAGAGAGAACGAACTATTGTTGTAGTGTTGAGGGTTAGAAACAGGAAAGAGTACAGCGAGTTATTTTTTGGAAATTTATTTCAGTAGTGCTTCGAGTATACTATGTTTTTTTTTATGAACTGAGCACACCCTCAAAACCTTTATGAAAAGAAATGCTATTCTTGCTGTCATTTTTTATGAGCACTTTTTTTATTTTGTTGTATTTTTATGAGCCAACACTCTTGATTTGGCAACCTCATGACACCCTCAAGATTTGAATGTATAATTTCAGTCAAATCACAGCTTTTGCGATTGTGATATAACCGTTTGGACTGTAGAGAGATTTAGAGCTGTAGACGATTTTCTTTCCTCTCTTTTCATTGGGATTTTCCCTTGTGTCCAACAAATGCGTTATAGTGAGTTGAGTTTTTGAGCTTTGATTGTGAAAATGGTGTCTTAAACGGCATGCAAAAAGATTCTCCCATTCAAAGAAAGCCTGTTTAGAATGTGCAAAAAGATTTCTCCTATTCAAAGAAAGCCTGTTTAGAAGAGGCGTGAAAATTGATAATATTTGCATTTTATGTTGCCTCGCAGCTGAAACCATTGAGCACTGCCTCTTCTAGTAGCCTCCCTCTCAAATTTGGTAAGGATTTTGCACACTGGTTCAACTCCTGTCTCTCATGGAAACATACATCAAAAGACTAAGCATGCTATTTTGCTCAAAGTAGTGCAGTCATTAGTTGGTGCAAATGAAAACAATAGAATGAAGTATATATTTGCTGTTTTGTCTGCTAGCCACAGGACCTGAAGGACCTCCAAGATCTAAATGAAGCATTTGAAGCTCCTGCCCCGACTTTTTTGTCACCTCCTGTAAATACACCTAGCAAGGACTGGAGAGATCAACATACGGAAATCATGGTGGACGCAGCATGTTTAGTTACAGAAGGTTTCTCAGGCCAAGGAGCAATAGCACAGGGTAAGTCAAGGAAATGTCTGGGTTCAGGTCGACATGTCAGGAAGCTGGTTGAACCTCTTCAAGCGAAAGTTGAAGCTATTATTCTAGGCCTCAGTATGGAAATTGAGCAAGGCTACGAGTGGGCATCTCAGCTCTCTATGAGTGGACCCAATGCGAGCAGACTGCTCGCAGCTATAAAATTGGGCCACGTGTTTAAGACCATCATGTGATCTATACACCTACTGGTAGTGCCCTGCACATGCATTGCAACTTGTTAAGGTCATTAAACCTGTTCACGATTACTACATAAGAAACTAGCCACGAACCCTTGCAAATTCGCTCGGGCAATGTGGTTTAAGAAGTATTATTTTTTAAAAATATGTGGCATAAATTTTATTAAGTAAAAAATTAATAATATTAATAAAAATAAAGATAGTAAATGAAATTTATAAGAAAATTAGTTCACCCATTAAAACCTAATTAATTTATAGTAGTCCAATTTGATCTTAGTGAGCATGAAAAAAAAAAAAAAGGAATAAAAATCAATATTATAAGATCTGGGTGAATTAGCAAATATACCAACAGATACAAAGGCCTCAAGTGAATTAATATATAATTTAATGTCTTTTTTTTTATTTTTTTCTAGTCTTCAAGATTCAAAAACAAATGATGGCTGATGATCAAATCCATAGTCATTTATTCACTTAAACTACTATTGGTGGAAGTCATTTATGTAATCCGTGTCTGAAGAAGTTTTTTAAACCTTTCACAGTTGCCAAGATCAAGCTTAAGTGTACTCAATTTATTGGGATGATATTCTCTGCGACGTGACTATTTATGCCGGGCCTGGAGCCATCATTCATGGGGCACCGTGTGGCATTAGGTACACACACCACCACCCTCCTTGTCAATACCTGACACCACATGGCGCCCCATGAATGGTGTCTTCAGACCTGGCGTAAATATTCACGTCGTAGAGGATATCAACCCCAATTTATTGTAGGAAGAAGGATCCAACAGTGCCTTATTAACAAACTTTGACTGGACTAGTTTCAACCAAATTTTTTTTAATGAAAATTAGTAGTTGTGTCTTAGAAGATCTCCTCTCCTTGGTGGAAGGATTCGCTCTAAGATTGGAGCTCTTGTGGCTTTATCTTATACATAGTTTTACACGTAATTATGTTTCCATATGTGCTTTATGCAAATTCTGTAACATCGGATGTTGCATAATTTGGAAGATTGGGGTTGAGTTTGTTCTGATCTTCTGCAACATCAATAAATTTTCTTTTTTTTTTTTCCTATTTATTTATCTATCTAATTATCTTATGTACAGTGTTTTTTTCCTTTTTTGTTAATAATATACATAGCTTTAGGTGGAGGGAGGATTGTGTCTGCTCCCCTAAAAACCGCTAACCTCTGCTCCCTGTTAGGGGGCAGACACATTAGCGCCGAAAAGTGATTTACACTTTTTTTTTGGGGGAAGGGGGGGGCATATCACTTTTTGGCACTGATGCTTTTTGATGACGAGGAATCTAGCCCAAGCCAACCCAGGTTCAACCCATCACCCGGGTGACCTATCTGGGTTAAATCAACTATCACATAAACCAAGCACTAGACAACCAATAGGTCCACATGAGTATCAAACCAACTATGATCCAACCGAGCATTAAGAGTGGAGCATGACAAGCTGATCGATAGTCTGACGACCGAGAATCTGGTGGTAGACTAAAAGTCATATGACCAATCGAGAGTTAGATGATAGACCATTTGAAACTCTGAACGACCACCGTAAGGGAGACGACCATCGGATAAATCTGAATGAACCGGCCATTATAAAGACTAGAGATAGGCATTCTTACCAATGCCAAGTCGCTACATGTATCTTACGCCAACTTCCTAACAAACTTGGAATTTTCCTAACAGGTAAGATAGAAACTCCTAACCGCCTAAGGTGGAGGTATAAAAGGAAAGAGATCTAACAAAAAAAGTGGATTGAATTTCTTCTAAAACATTGACTTGATCATCGGAGTGGCGGAAGCTGGCGCCACATTAGCATTCTTCACGTGTTGGTTGCAGGTAGTGAGCCCATCTAGGGGCACCCCGAGGAGGATGATCAGGTGGCCATCTTGGTGAGCCAAACCCAGGTATCATCAGCGGGGGCCGACGCCACACCGGCGTTCCTTACGTGTTGGTTGCAAGTAGTGAGCCCATCCAGGAGCACCCCGAGGAGGATTATTAGGCGATCATCTTGGTGAACTAGACCCAAGTATCATCACTTTTCACTTTTTGGCTCTGGTGTGCTTTTGGTGTGTGTTTTGATTTAAATATGAGAGAATATTTTCTTCAAATAGCAATGGAAAGATAAGATAAAATAAATCTGAAAAGTAAATTTAAATTATATAATTATTGTTCTTAATTAATGTATTATCAAAGTGATACAATGATATCCTTGTTTTAAAAAATGGTTATTTAACTAAAAATAATTAACCATAATTAATCAGCCATGGATTTGGTAGGACAACTTAAAGTTAGCCTAAAATAAGAATGACATTAAGTGCCGACACACCAGTGCCAAAAAATTGAAAAGCATCCCCAAAAAGTGTATATCACTTTTTCGGCGCTGATGTGTCAACCCCTAATGTCATTCTTACTTTAGGCTAATTTTACGAATCCTACCAAATCCTGTCTGTAATTAATCATTCATCATGTAGGTGTCTAATGAATACCAAAAGAGTGATTTTAGGTTGAGAAACGAAAATAGAGTGGTAGAGTTTTTAGAGATAGATAGATGAGATGTTAAGAATATCTTCAGTTAAAAAAAATGAAGAGAAATGCTTTGTTGGCACCCTTTTACTTCCCATTGGGGCTAGGTAAGACAATTACGGAAGGTGATGCATTCATTCTCCTTTTTTATTAGAAAGAGAGAATTTAGGGGATATATTAGAATTTCATGAGTTTAAAAAAAGGAAAAAGGGTTTTTTTTTTTGTTATAAACATAATCCTGTGATTTTGAAGTGATAATTTATTTTCTATTAAAAACTATATATATATATATATATATATATATATATATATATATATAAAAAAAAAGAGAGAAAAG
>JAOXJP010193166.1:0-12215 GCA_025762735.1 Platanus orientalis | reverse complement strand
GTAGGTCAGCATGCTACTTGTTCATTGGAGGTACTCTGTTCTCTCTTGAGAACACTTGGGAACTAGGTGCGAATCCACAACTTGTGCACACATGTGTGATACTACGTCTGGGAGAATACTTTTATTTTTATAGAGTTTCGAATTCGCAACCAAACCTAGCTTTAATACCATGTCAAAGTTCAAAAACACTATAAAGTGCAATAGTCAAAAGAATCAAAAAAAAAAAAAAAGAGAAGAGAAGAAAAAATAGTTGAAAAAAGAAAAAAAGGAGTCCCTAGAGAGAAAAACGACACCTCCTCCTCCTCTATTATATTAAGATATCAGGTGCAGGGACAGAAAGACCCCTACCCTGCAACCCCTATTACATCAACATTAACAAAGTGTATGTTAGAAATCAAAACCTTGGTCGCTATCAACTTTTCACACCTGCACAATTATTATGAGAAGACTTTCTAATATATTTTTATACACATGTGAAATGTTATTATAAAAAGCAAATCATCAAATTATTGAGTACAATGACCTTCAAATTCAGTCTCTCGCCCCCCGCCCCCTTCGTAGGGTTTCACACCCTAAACTTGGCCTTATAAAAACTATCTCGACAATGAATCAGATTCGGAACAAGACATGAGATACTTTTCTTTTCCATATTCCTCATGTCAATGTCATTATAAATTTTTTTCTTTCTTTTCACTTTTATTTGTCTTTATATTCATTTAGATCTCATTTGATCATTCATAGAATTTATTTAGTAGTGGAAGTATATTCTTTCATAATACATATCAAATCAATCATTCAATCATATGTGCAACAAAAATAAACTCATATTACATTCTATATCTATATCTATATAATAGAAGATAAATCTCCATTGCGGGATCAATATAATCAAAATGTCTATTAAAATGAATTTTACTCAAAATATCAAATGAGTTTACTAACTATTATAGAGTACAATGATCTCTCAAATATTTCATGTCCTATGAAATATCACGTTTCTAACACGAGCATTCTTTTTATTACCTACGTTTCTTTTTTATCTGTTCACTCTAGTTTACTTTTCTTCGTATGGTGATGGTTATCAATTTTGGATAAGATTGACATGCTCAATAAATATACATGCAAACTATACCAAATAGAAGTCCAAAACATATATTGTACAATAACAAAATATAGTTTACATGTGAGTATTCAATATTCTAAACATAAATAGTAATTTAAAAGATCAATATATACTAACAGTAACATTTCAGTTCATGGATGATGATTATAAATATGAGTAAAAAAACTATGAACCAATGAACAGTAAAGAGTCAATGATCCAATAAAGATAACAATTTCACATTTTCTTATTAGTCTTATTATTGATCAATGGTTCATTAACTATATTTGATCTTTTCACAAAGTTTCATATTACTTGTGATCACTTGTTTTATTTACTATTCTATGTATCAATGAATTCAATGTTCAATGATTTGATAATTCAGTAATTCAATAAATGTTGTTTAAATAATTTGATATTATAAAGAGTTCAATAAATCAAATAAAATGACAATTTTACCATTGTTGCGACCCAATAGTAGGTCCCAAAAGGATGCTCAAAGGAGTTCAATAATTCATTATGGTCAAAATGATATTTAAAGAGGTTCAAAGAATCTAATATAATAATTGAATTTTAATCTCCATTGTTATAACCCAATGTAAGATAATAAAAAAAAAAATCAGAGTTTAATGATTCAATATAGTAATCGAATATTCATTGTTACAACCCAATGGAAGGTCTCATATAGATTACTGGCGTGATTCTCTATAACTTACCATTGTTGTAACCCAATAATAGGTCCCTTATCATTCCCTTATTATGACCCAAGGGTAGGTCCCACATAATATTTCATTGTTGTGATCTAATGAAAGGTCCTATATAAATTACTATTGTTGTGACCCAGTGGAAGGTCTCATATAAATTACCATTATTCCGACCTAATGGTAAGTCCCATTTAACATTTCTCTTGTTGTGACTTAAGGGCAGGTCTCAAAACAGCTCAATGATGTCCAAAAAAAAAATTAATACAATAATCATATGAGATGGATCAAATGAAATAGATAGGCCAAAAAAGAACTCTCATGAAATAAAAAAAGAATGCCAAGATTAAATAACAATTTGATAATTTTTAATACATAGAGTACGATTTATTACTTTTTAATTAATTTAATGAGTATTCAAACAATATTCATATTTCATCATGTTAACCATGTTCAAATCAAGTCAAAACAGAGTATTCACATCAGATTAGATCCATATGAGCAATTATAGCTCGATCTTGGTTAAAATCAATTAATAATCATAAGTCTCAAGTCATAAAATGATTACATAGATTTTAATTATCAATTTGATCAAAATTCAAATTTAATGATTCAATATTCATATCTCTAGATTATATTTCTTCAATTAAATCATAAGAATTCAGAATTTCATAGGTCAAATGATTTTTTATCATATGAGATTCTTAATTAGTTCAAAGGAATTGAAATTATCCATCATTAATCTTTTATCATAGTCCATATCTGGAAAAAAAAAAAAGTCATCTTATACTTAAATTCAATGATAATCACTTTTTTATATTCAATTTCAATGTAAACCAAAGGATTTCACATATTCTTGAGGAATTCAAATGAGATTCATATAAATCTTTTAAGTCATTGTTCATAATAAATTATTCATAAAAATTCATGCCCATATAATTATAGATCCAAACTAATTACATGTTTAAACATGATAATTCCAAGAAAACTTGATAGATATATCAATAAAATGGAACATGAGATAAAAAATAAAAAAAAACTTTTATAGATTCAAACAATGATAAGTTCACAATAAAAATTCAATAAAAGGTAGCAAATCTATCAATGATGAAGAAGATGAAAGATATATAATTCACATGTATACTTACATAAGGTCATTCTTAGATCCCTTTTCTTTCTCTTTAGATTTCTCCTTCAAGTCAACTTCAAATATTATATCTCTGTAATATGTATAATGACGATTCATGAGAATTATGAGTTCTGATAGAATTTCTTAAAACATTGCTCAATTCATCATGGAAAAGCTAAAACTTACCAAATTAGGGGTTCTTCTTCTTCATTTCTTCCAAATCTCCCTTTCTCCTCTCATTCTTTTCTTTTTTTTAAGATATATATGAGGTGTATTTTAGGTATATATTTTTTTCTCTAAGATCCTCATATGTTTTTATAGGTTTCGTCAAGTGTTGGATACATTTTGGGATAGAAAAATCCCAAATTTTTAGAATTTTCAACGTTTTCTAGGCTTGGATGACCCTATTGCCTTAGAATTGATAAGGAAGAATGATTTTTCTTCTTAGCTCGCTAGGACCTATCCTAGAGTTAGGATAACCAGTCCTAGAAAGAAATTTTCTAATTTTCTCTAGTTTAGACACCCTTTGCGAAAATGGTCATAACTTCCTCTAAGAAACTCCAAATTGTGCACCATTTGATTTGTTAAAAAATGGACTCCTAGATCTTTTCAATGATATATGATTTGTAAGTTAATTCATATGAAATTGGTATAGGCTTACCTATAAAGTTACCTCAAATACACATTTGGGATAACTTTAGAACTTGTCAAGTTCATGATTTATCTTGGTTTTCTCACTTCTAATTCATTCTATTGGGTTCTAAACACCACAATGGACTTTCAAAAATATGTTTAAATACATTTTTACCTTTATACATGGTTATTTAAAATTATACCCTTCTAATGCATTACGAGGTATTATAGATACAATATTTTATCAGACAATAAGATCAGAAAAAAAAGATTACAATAAGTTTATATTCGCACAATCGTCACCCATGTATGTCTCAATTATGAGCACATATAAGAAGTGTCTCTATAAAATATCAAAATTGATTGTCAATCCTCGATTTGGTCAATAGCAGGATAAGATTCCATGGGCTAACCAATCATCCAAATATAAAAGTGTCACTTTTCACCTCAAGAGGGGCCAACTAAAACATGAGTAAAATTCATTTGCAATCTTTAATTTCTATAGAAATTCACAAGGTTAGCAACTTTTCTATCCAATGTTACTCCTATAAGATTTTGCATTTATTGAGAAATCCTAAATGTAAAAAGATATAGTAGAATCCCAATACATACAACACAATCAAATTCTAAGTGTTTAAAAATAAAATAACAATAAAATAGTTACCCACAAAGATAAGATCAAAATAACATCAATAAGACCATCACCTAAAATATTAAGGTTTCAAAATGAAAAAGCATGGCAGTTAACAAGGTAACCAAGTCGTCAATATTTCTATATGATTTAACTTCTTTAAGATTTTTTGCAATCCCAAACCTAGAAAGACACAAAACAGAATCCCCATACATACAATACATTAATTTTTAAGCACATAATGGAAATATATTCCTTGACAAACATAAGATTAAAAACAATGAACAAGTTGTCTTCTCATAAGCTGTTAAAGAGAGATTGAGCTAGCATATCACAAGTTGTCTTCTCACATATAATTAGACTAAGTTGGGAAGGGTCTCCAACAAAAACCACCAGATTGAAGATAGATTATGAATGCAAGACTAGTAATGAAATAGAAACAAGTATTTACAAGTCATGATCACTAAGTAACTATTACACTTAGAACCATAGAAACATGATACTTTGGGTTCATTGCATGAGTAAACTCATCAATAAGATCTTGAAAATAGCATACAAAATTTGCATGAACTAACAAGAGAAACCTAATAACGAAAATATCGAGAAACTATTTAGGTAATTTTCTTATTTTTCAAAACACATTTAGTACTACAATAATTTTATGTTAAAAAGTTCAAGCATAACAATCTTTTAGAAAAAATTGAACATAGGAAACAATTTGAGTTAAATGTCACAAAGATAGATAGATAGAGAGAGAGAGAGAGAGAGAGAGAGAGAACTAGACTGTGATTAGTAATCTCACATGAACATCATGGTAATATCATAATCATCAAATCTTCATCCCTAATCTCTAAAAATGGATTGCTCATCATCTTGTGCCTATTTACACCTTATTTCTTGTTGCATCGCGATTTAAGTGTAAGACATTTTACAGTGATAAGAGATTTGAATGATCTAGGAAACCCTTCTACTAAGAAACACAAAAGTTTGGTACAACATCTAATTTTTAATATTTTGATACATCATCCAATGGAGGGTTGGGAGAGAAAACAACTTAAGACATTTAGATATAATAAGTTAACACCCCATCCATTGCTCAAAGTTAGTCATGTTGTCATTTCCTCATTACCTCCACACCCTTCTATGAGCATATCCATCCTCATTTTTGTGTTGGAAAGATTTTCAAGAGATGATTTATTTTTCATCATTGCTCTTCCTTCTTTAATTTCATTTATAGATTTTCTTAAATTCCGATTTTGGAGAGTTTGTAGGAGACAAGTTTTAATTTTTCAGAGAGAAAGACGTTGCAGCCTAAGTTGGTATACCATGATGTTTTGATTTTTCACTGGAGTTATCTTATCTTGCACCTTCTCCCATTGTGATCTTAGATTTTTTGTATCTTGATTTCTAATAATTAATTCACTTTGGTCATTACTTTCTAGTAATATTGCTTCACTCATGACTTTCTGATAATATTGTTTTGCACATTATTTTTTAGTAATATTTTAACTTTATTATGTATTATTTAAACTAGGACATAATATTTAACAGATTTGAAATTGGATTTCTATATATCATATTGATTTGTGCTAATTGTGATAATCATATTTGATTGAAGGACAAAGGATTTTCAAACTACTAAACTTAATATTTAGAATAGGTTTTTCAAACATTGATATTTACTTCCACCCTAACTTTAAGAAACCTACCATCCTCATCTAGATATTCACCAAATTATATCTTCTTAAATAAAGTTATATTGTTTGTTAGGATTTATGTTGATTCTTTTATAAGATATTCAAGAGGTAATCCATAAATCTTAACCCAAATATTAGTGGTTAAGAAGTTTACCTCGTCTGTACTAGTTCCTGGTTTTTAAGTGGTTAGTGCTATCATATCTTCATATAAGCCCAAAGAGTACCATTCCAAAAAATTTGGAAATCTATTTTATGGTTAAGTTGTGTTAAGAATCTTCCTTTACTCTACAGTAGAATATTTAAATTTTGTTGGGGGTTCGAAGCACACTTCATTATCTTTGAAAAAATTTGATGATTAATGTTTTTATCATATAGGACCTTACATACCTTTATTACTAAGTTGTCATTTTTCCATGTTCCGATGCCCTTTGCTTGTAGGTATATCTATTTCTTGTTCATTTGGCTAAACATTTGCAAGCTTTTTGATTAACTCTTCTTCTCCATATCTTTATGTATCGAGCCATCTCCATTCTTACATTCCTTCAACATACTTTCTATTGTTTGTCAAATCAAAAAGAAAAAAAAAAAAAAACATTGTACTAGTAAAGGAACATAATCGTGTATAGAGCTTGAACTAGTTAGGCAAGAAATTCCCAACATTTTCTCTCTATAGGATTTTTTTTACATTTCAAAGTTTCATTCATAAAAACCATGTTTTCAAAAACACTCAGGAGTTGAAACATCTTATTGATTTTTGGTATTTTACAGTTTTATTTTTATATTTGAATTGGAAAGAAAAATCACCTTTCTTCTTTAAGTTATTCTTTATGTTAGCTATGAACTTGCTAAAATGATGGGAGACTTACCCATAAGTATTTGAATAACCTCTGCTTCCTCTCTTATATAGAGGCATTTGTTTTTTTTCCTTGTCCATTGCATGAATTCAAAATTTTGAAAGTAGGGCACATGGACCTCACATTCTCCGATATTGCTTCTGTAATTTTTTAAGTGATTTTGGATAAATTGGGTACTCTCATGAAAATATATGGCATTGATAATTGATAGGGAAGATGAACTAGATAAGTTGAGAAGGACATTATTGAGGGTTCAATCCATATTCTATGATATAGAAAGGAATAGAACCATTGATAAGGTGGTGAGGGATTGGTTAAGACTCCTAAAAGATGTGTCTTACAATGTAAATGACTTATTTGATGAAATCAATTTGGGTTGAGTAAATTTTGTATGCTCTATGGTATCTCTAAGGGGGAGAGCTACATCATATAGTAAAATCATTTTGAATTATGTCTTTGACACCTTGTACTAAATAGTAAAAATTTTTATTGAATTAAATTTGTGACTATAATAAAATTTAATTTTGTTTAGTTCATGCTTCAAGCTCTATTTTTTTTTAATTAATGCACCTTTTTGGAGAAAGATATGTTTGTATTTGATGTGTTGTAGGGACGACACCACATCATAAGGGAGGACCCATCCTTTGTCAACTCTTGTAAAAAATGGGGAGAGAAATTGACAAGAAGTAAATATTGGGGTAGTTTCATGTATTAGGATTTATTTTGTAAATTTTAGTGTTTTGACATAGAATTGACAGAGAGGGAGATTGTTAGGTCTATGTATTGTCAATGTTCATGAACAAAACAAAGTATGTACATGTAGTGGTCATGTGTATATGACTTTTATATATAACTTGTGTATTCATGTAAGTCCAAGAAGAGAGTCTATGAAAGTTTCAAGAAGACAGACTCGGTGCCAGAATGACCATGTCAAAGAGACTCAAGCATCATAGAAAAATCTCAAGTCTCAAGTTACCTCAAGGAAGCCAGCACATCAGTTCCAAACACATAAAGGTAAATCAGGTATATGAGACTCAATGGTAAGTGTGTGTGTGCTCACGAAACCCCATGACCATGGTTGACCCTAGGAATCACTTAAAAGATTTAATTGAGGTGTAATTAAAATGCACAAAGAGCCAAATGCTCAAAAGAATAAAAATGACTCACTAGAGAAGAAATGCCTATGCTAACTAGTATTGTCTAGGTCAATAAATTTTAAGGCAACTTCCAAGGAATGCATAAATCACCTCAGTAACAATTAGACTTCAATATATACATTGATGGAAAGATCTAGAAGTCTACTTTCAAAAAAAAAAGGTGAAGGATTTCAAGTTTTCTAGAGAAACTTACGGTCATTTTACCCAGATGTGTCTATGCTAAAAACTAGGGGAGTTGGGGCGCCCACGAGTACTCTGGGGTGCCCGAGGTGGGGTATCTGGGGCACCCGGCCTATGATTCCAGAAAACTCAAGTTCTAGAATTTTGCTTGGGGCGCCCGGGGTGGTGTACCTGGGGCACCCCAAAGTCATGGGGGGAGCCCGAGGTCACAACGGTCAGATTTCTACCCGTTGTTTCTAACCGTTAGAAGGCTTGGGAAGCCTTAGCTTGCCTATATGAGCTTGGGGCTGGTCCCAAATGACCTAAGAACTTCTCCTACACATCTTAGAAACATCTTTGAGCATTCCTTTGGTGAAAATCATTTGAAAACCCTCTACATGAGGTGATGTTAAGAAAAATAGGTAAATATACTTAAAGAGAGGTGAATAAAGTCTTGGAGAACTAAGGATTGATAAATCCATCATCCAAGACTTGGAGGAGAAGAAGCCCTTGAAGCTATCAAGGAGAATATGAGAGCTTGAGCCCAACTTGGGAAACAATTCAAGGAAGCTCTCTTTAACCGGGTGTAAAGACCATAGTCACATATGCCTTTAAGAGGTTGAGCACCACTATCATCATTCTCATTTCTATCACTTGAGTACGTTTACTGTACGTCTACCGGAATTACCAGACATGGAAGCTTTCGCAAGAGACATTGAAAGCTAGATTTGGAGTTTGTTGGAGACACCAAACTTGTGTGCACTTGCCAGAGACACCAAGTGCAAAGTCACCTTTATCGGAGACACTAAAGGTAAGGTTTTGTTGATGTCCTTTGTAATAGTTAGGATTAACTATTACTAAAATCAACACGCTTCCAGAGTGGACATTGGAGAGTGGACGTAGGCCGGTGTGTTGAACCACTATAAACACTTGTGTCTTTATGTTGCATGTCTTGTGATTATTCTTTTAATTTCCATATCATAATTAGGCATAAGCATCTAGGACTTGGTTGAATTTGCAATTTAGACTAATTGAACACATTTTATATTTGGTTTGCAATCCATAGAGAATTGGCCACCTAAGTATTCATGCTCATATTGATTATGCAAAATTTCCCATCACACTAAAATTTCCATATCATATTTGAACATAAGAATTTAGACCCTAGTTGAACTTGCAAATTGGTTTAATTCTTAACATTTAGAAATACATTGAATTTACAATTTATAGATCAATTTAGAACTTCACTCAAAGTACTAAACTTAAGTGATCATAGTGTGGGGTAATTGGTATTGACTCTAACTAAGTTTAATATAAAAGGATTAATCAAGCAACCTTAGGGAACTTATCAACCCTGTTCCTGCTCTATTATAGGTAACACTATAGTGCATAACGGAGCCTCGTGGTTTATGATAAATTCTTAGAAAAAAGATTTACTTAAGTAAAAGAATTTCCATTACACTTTAAGATAAAATTAAGTAAATCAAAAGAGGGTTACATAATAATTAAAAAGGAAACGAAAAATTGTAAATATTGTATTTACCCCCTCTAGGAATTTCATTAAGGTATTTTTCAAGATTGACCTTAGGTCTGGATACCATTAGCTTCGAATTAAGAATGATGATATACCCAAGACTGCCTTCAGTACCAGATATGGACACTATGAGTTTCTAGTCACGTCTTTTAGATTGACGAATACACTTGCAACATTTATGGATCTGATGAACATGGTGGTTAGATCTTATCTGGATTAGTTTATCATTGTGTTTATTGATGACATCCTGGTTTATTCATAGAGTTTAGAGGAATATGAAGAACATCTGAAGATTACACTGTAGACTTTGGGGGACCACAAGCTTTTCAACAAATGTGAGTTTTAGTTAGACAATGTGGTTTTCTTGGGACATGTAATATCAAAAGATGGAATCTATGTAGATCCCAAGAAGAGAGAGGTAGTGGTTAATTGGCCTAGACCTACGAATGTAACTGAGATTCGTAGTTTTCTGGGATTAACTAGATACTATAGGAGATTCGTGAAAGGATTTTCTAGTATAACTGGATCATTGATTAAGCTAACATAGAAGAATGTCAGGTTCGACTGGAATGAGGCATGTGAGCACAATTTCTAAGAACTGAATGATCGTTTGGTTTCTACACCAGTCTTCACATTACCGTCTAGTACATGAGGAAAATATGTGATATATAGTGATGCTTCTAGAAAAGGTATGGGTTGTGTACTAATGCAAGATGTGAGGGTTATTGCCTATGCGTCTAGACAACTTAAACCTAATGAGTAAAATTATCCAACACATGATTTAGAATTAGCTGCGGTTGTTTTTGCACTAAAGATATAGATGCATTATTTGTATGAAGAACCTTGTGAGATTTATATAGATCACAAAAATCTAAAATATTTGTTTTCACAAAAGGATATGAATTTGAGATAGAGAAGATGGTTTGAATTGATTAAGGATTATGATTGCACTATCCTTTATCATCATGGAAAAACCAATGTGGAAGTTGATGCATTAAGTTGAAAATATTATGGTGATTTGGCATGTGTTATGACACACTTTAGAGTACAACCTATGTTGAATGACAAGATCAAAGAAGCTCAGAATTCAGATCTCTAGATTCAAATTTTTTTAGAAGAGGTCAAAAGATGACAGAAAACAAACTTTGCAATTCAAGGAGATGATTCTTTATGGTATGGTAAAAGGTTATGTATGCCTAACAACCCTGAACTTAAACAAGATATCATGAAAGAGGCACACAGAACAACATATTCAGTTCATTCAGGGAATACAAAAATGTACAAGGACATGAAAGAGTACTATTAGTGGATAACATGAAGCGAGGAAATGCGGATTTTGTATTTAAGTGTTTGACTTGTCAACTTATGAAAGCAGAACACTAGAAACCAATAGGATTGTTACAACCTTTAGAAATTCCTAAATGAAAGTTGGAACACATATCTATGAACTTTGTTAGTAGACTGCAGAAGATGAGGAAGGGACTTGATTCTTATCTGGGTTATTGTAGACCGACTAAGTCTACTCATTTTTTACCCGTTAGGGTAAACTACTCACTTGATAAGCAGGTAAAGCTATGCATCAACAAGATCGTGAAACTACATGATATTCCAATTAAGATAGTTTTAGATTGTGATCCACGATTCACTTCAGGATTCTGGAATAGCTTACATAAAGCTATGAGAGCTAAATTGAATTTTAGTATTGCTTTTCATCCACAGTCAGATGGACAGTCGGAAAGGACTATACAGACTTTGGAGGACATGTTGAGAACTTACGTAATTGATTTAAAAGCAAGTTGGGATCATCATTTACCATTGATCGAATTTGCTTACAATAACAGTTACCAATCTAGTATACAAATGACACCATTTGAAGCTTTGTATGGAAGGAAGTGCATGACACCTATATGTTGGGAAAATATTGGTAATAAAAAGTTATTTGGACCTGAATTGGTTTAGGTGACAACTGAGAAGATCAGAGTTATCCATGAAAGATTGCTTGCAATATAAAATAGACAAAAAAAAGTTATGCAGATCAGAGAAGAAGAGAACTTGAGTTTCATATTGGAGAATATGTATTTCTGAAGGTATCACCATTAAAGGGTATTATGAGGTTTAGAAAGAAAGGGATGGTAAGTCTTAGGCTCATTGGACCATTTTTTAAGGAAGATGGGTGATGTTGCTTATAAATTGGCATTGCCGCCGGATTTGTCACATGTCCACAACGTGTTTCATGTGTCTATGTTGAGGAAGTACATGCGTGATCCATTTCATGTGTTAGAATTTGAACCACTTCAAGTTAAGGACTTATCTTTTAAAGAACAACCAGTTTTATTCTTAGATAGAAAGGAATAAGTGTTACGTTTGAAGGTGATTCCATATGTGAAGATACTATAGAAGAATCATTCAGAACAGGTGGAAGAAGAAGCAACTTAGGAAGGTGAAGAAGAGATGAAAGAAACGTTTCACACTTGTTTTTTTTTTTTTGATAAAGTAAAGAATTTATTAAAAAGGGGATAAGGCTTCCCCAAAGCCGAGGACAACAACACAAAAGACAAGGTTACAAGGAGTCACAACCAGTAACAATCTTAACCCACCCCAACTTCAAGTCTACAAGG